>VZTX01003203.1:0-60439 GCA_013400915.1 Pardalotus punctatus | reverse complement strand
ACCAGCAGCCAGGCGCCCATCGGGGCCGCATCTCTCGGCCCGGGGGCAACCCGCGCCGCGCAGGGGGCGGGAAGGGCGGGAAGGGAAAGGCAGGGCAGGGCAGGGCAGCGCGGGCGGTGGGAGGTGGGAGGAGGAGCCGGGCGGGAGGTGCCGCGCTGGGAGGCGGCGTTCCCGCGGGACCGGGATGCGTAGGGCAGAGTGCAAGACCCAGCGAAGGATTTCTGCTGCGCCCCTCAGTGCTTTCACTGATGAGTAACTCTCCTTCGAAACCACCGTGAGACGTGAGTGGGATGCTCTTACCCACCGTTTTTTTGGGCTTTTTTTTCTTCAGAGGAAGCTGAAGGCCAAAGTTCTACGTCATTGGGTGTTCAAATATACGATTTCACCCACTATGTCATATTTAATTGTGCGTTTTAAGATGGGAAGAAGCTATGGNGCGGCCGAGCCCTGCTCCGGCCCGCGGCTGCCGGGCTCCGACCGGGCTACGGAAGCCCAGCTCGGCGCGGGGTCCCAGCTCGCCCTGCCAGCCCGAGCAGGGATGCGCGTCCCGGCGCGGCCGCCGGGCAGCCTCGGCACNCCATTCTTGGAGATACTCAAAATCCGTCTGGTGATGGAGCTGAGTCTCGTGCTGCACCTGACCCTGGTTGGAGCAGGGAGGCTGTAGAGGCACATTCCCACCTCAGCATTTCTGGGCTTGTGAGAAATAACATGGTTTTGCTGTGATCAGAGCTCTCGCTGAGTGTGTGTGGAGCTGCTCAGTGCAGCTCTCACTGAGAGCAGGAGATGAAGAAACCTGAAAGGGTACATGCTGTGCCTGTGGAGTGCTGTGGACAGAATGGTTGGGGAGGCTCTAGCAGCTGAGACACCAGGCCTTCTTCCCTGAGATGGACCCCTGCCAGCACCTTTCCTGCCAACTGACCTGATTTGCTGTCCTCCCACTTGCTCTGCTCCCTTCAAGTTTACCTCCTCTGTCTTGGCACCCTTTTGGCAGTTTTTGGTCTCTCAGTCCATTCATCACCAGCCATTTCCCTCAGGCCTTTTGGCATAAAAGGAGTATCATGCAAACAAGAGCCAGGTATCAATAAAACTGCTATACATCAATCCACTTTGAAGTGATAGTCAGCATGGTTTGACTGGTAAAACAAGAGGCTGTGTCTGGAAATCAATGTCTTGCTTATCTAATTCTAATTTGCAGAGAATTAGAAACTGTACATGGGTATGCATAGAGAGTAATATTTATTGTGAGTATATATATACATATAGACATATACGCTACAGGGAAGCTCCTGATGGACCTCTCTCCAGCTGCTATTCCCATGTGTTCCACACTGGTTTCTCTCCCAATTAGCTGCCTCTGTCACTCTATGACCTCCCTACAATTCCTGCTGTTTTGCCCATTGTGCTGTCTGTGTTAGGAGGGGGATGCTTGGTGCCTTTGGATGCAGAGGTCCACTCTTCAAGTGTGTTGAGAAAATGAGGTTTCTAGCCCCAATTCTGGCTCCACAGACAAAACATATCTTTTAGAATTCAAAGCCATGGTCACAAGGCAAGTGATCCTGCTTGCTCATGGGCTTAAGTATACATGCAGTGAATGATGAGAGGACCTATAGTGAGTTCAGGAACCCAACTGGACAGTGTCTCTCCTGTCAATAAATTTTGGCCAGATTTTTAACAAAGGCTTTAATGAAAGATCACACTATTTTCTATAACTGGATATGTTTCCACTTGAACTCATGTGGATAAATGGCATTCTAAGCAGAAGTGGGGAGAGGAGGCCTTCTGGTGGTTTTTTTATTCCCCTATGTAGTTGAGTCCCCTACCCTAGTTATTGGAAATGTCCCAGCTGACTTGACTTACGAAGACTCTAGCCTGGCTTTAGATTGGAAACTTTGTTGCAAGTGGTTGAAGTTTCTGAGTATTATAAAGAGTGAAAGTGGCCCCTCAATTTCGGTGTCTCCTTTTCCATTTTCTTTTTCTTCTTGAAGAGAAAAATTAATACCCTTTTCCTGCCAGAGTTTGGCACTGCCAATACGATATGCTGTCACCTCTGACTGCATCTTCACCCATGACAGTGGAGCTTTATTTCTATTGTAATTTGATCTTTTTCCTATCCATCTGCATTTTTTTTTTTGTCTAGAATAAAGGGTATACATAAGAGATTAATGATGGAATAATCTAATTTTAGCAGGACAGGATCTCCCTCATTTACACTGCAGCCCTTAACTTCCATGGATTTACTCTAGATTGATTATACAAGGGAGTGGTTAGGAGTAGAATTTAACTGCTGTACAAAGTGGCTAAAAGACTGAATAGGTTGAATAATTTATTCATTAGTATTAAAAAAACAGTTCAATAAATTAACTTAGCTATATAATGGAAAAAGTCAGAAGAACATTCAGGATTATGTATCATAAATGGAAAAAAAAATCCAATCCTTAACATTTTGATTTGTTCTCCTTTTTAGCTAGGTGTTGAAATGGTGTTGGGATAAGCTTCTGCCTTTGTTAAATAAGTGTGAGAAAAAGATGACAATCTTTCCTGATAAGATGCTGTGGGACAGGTGTTCAGGAGCAGTTTGCTTTTCCAAGGAACTTTCTGGCAGGCTTGTGGTTTTTTTTTCACCTGACATCCTTAGCCCTAGAAGTCCAGCAGGAGGGAGGACATTCTGTGCTTCACAGGGTGGGGAATGTTAACCAGCTTCATTGCATCAATCTGAGACTGAGTGCCCTTTTTTATTTTCTTTCTCTTTCTCTGATCACAAGAGCTGCAGTTGAAATCAAGCCATAGTTGTGCTTTTCAGCAATCTCCCTCTCATTCTCCATACTGCTCACATTTCTAAGAAAGGTGTTTATTTTATGGAACAGTGTGCACACAGCTTTTGGCTCCAATACTACCTGTAATCCCACATTCCATTCTCAGTCTGAGTTGCTGTTGGCTTTCATTGGAAATTTGCCTGAGTGGGGCTGGCAGTGCCTGGCCTTGTGTTTCTGCCAGTTGATGGTGATGTGTTGACTGTGCTTGGGTGGTGCCTGTTTCTGGGTGTGTTAGCAGGCAAAGAGTGAGGCAGATGGACTGTACAGATATTTCTACAGACCATGTTTATTTTCTGCAAGCAATAAAAAAGCTCTGTTTGGACAAAACAAAGTTTCAGTCAAGAGTGTCACATCCTAGATGCATCCCCCTGGATCTGGGCCTCCTATCAGTGAAGACAAAAACTTCTCTGTGACTTTTCCTCCTGCCAGCAAATAGGGGGATAGTCTGAGAGAAATGAGGACCTGTGCTTTACTCTGGAAATAGTTTAAATGAAAGTGTAAGTGAGAGTCATTGCAATGCATAGAGCATCAGACATTGCCAAATGTATTTGTAAAAAACAACATGAGAACTAGAAGGAACTGGAAAGTTCAGACATGTGGGCACATTCCAATCCAGCCTTGCACAACTGATCTTTTATGGAAATTTTTAAATGCTTGTAATTTAATATGGAGTTAGGCTGCCTTGGACAATTTTTAAATTATACATGGAAAGATAAACCTACACTGTTGCTGAGAAAACATTTCAGGAAGTTTTTGCCTTTACGTTATTTCAACAGAACAGAAGCAGTTTAATATTCTGCAGAGGAACTTAAAGAAAAAGTGCTTGAAAATACTAAAAGATGCTATCAGACTTATGTTTTGAAATCCAGATGTAGAACTGAGAAAGGTGTTGTTTGTGGTTTTTGCTCACTGCAAGTGCAAATCTGTGTCTTGTGTAGCCCAAATCACCTTGCAAGTCATAGAGGGTTTTTAGGTTTAACCAATTGGTTTAGGGTTAGATGGGGATGCTTTTTTTCTGAAACTGTACAGTTTTATGCCTCTCATATTTGCAACATCTTTTGCCTACTCATCAGTTCTCTGCTATTGAAACTGTATTCTGCCAGCAAGGTTAAAACTCAGGTGTGGGCTACTATGTTTTTGCTGGTGCAATCAAGAGGCAATGGCCTTGTTGTTCAGCTCAGCAGAAGATTGACAAGAAGGTGCCTCTTTTGCTAGATCCTGATTCTTGTTACTTTGCCAGTAAGTGCCCCTAACACTGTTCACATGAATGGGAAGACTGCCTGACTGCTAGCTTTGCTACCCTCCATGATTTTATTTAAAAAATGCTAAGGAAGTATCCAAAGGAACATAAAATGGAGCTCATTTATTTGTGATGCTTCCTTTCTGATTATGAAATTCACTCACATTTTGAAAATAAATGTATACTTAGGCAAAAATAAGTTAAATAGCATTTTCTTCTTTGACATATGAATCTGTCAGAGCTTTCAAAGAGAAAACTTAGGGAGAAATAAAGTTGTTTTAAGTGTTACAGAGAGAGTTTTGAGTGATGATGCATGTTCCTCCAGACAGAGTTTATAGGTTATTCCTTACTCTGCAGTAGTTTCAGTGTAACAAGTTACTCATCTTCCCCCATAAAGTACCTCTCATGAAAGAGATACTTCATTGTCTTATTTAAATATAAAATATTTCTGTCATTTACTATAAAAGATTATATAAAAGTTCAAAATTTTCAAGGTATGCAAAACAGCACAGTTATTTTCAGTCTTGGGTTAAAGAAAAGGATCATATATTTATATTTCTCTAAGATCTTGGATAAAGAGATTAACAGATCTCATTTAAACAAAGTTCTTTTTCAGAACTTTGGAAAAATAAACAGCCCAGAAAGTCCTGCTTTTGCTCTCAGTGAACTGAAAAAGCTTAAAAATTGTTTCTTTGCCCTTTGTAGATTGATTGACTAAACAAAATAAGTAGTCTTAAACTCAGAGCTAAAACAATCAACATCAATGAAAAATCATTCATGTACACAGCTGTAATTAGGAACACACCTACATGGCTGTACGGGGAACTCCCTAAAGTTCAAGCTCAAATGAATGAGAGTAGTACATATTCTAAACCGTGGAGATAGCTCAGCTGGATCTTTTGCAAATGCTTTGCCTCTTGTCTCTTACATGGTGTTTCTGATAAATAAAAACTGGACCAAGGAGAAAGTTCTCATATACCAAGAGCCAGCATGTGTGGGGATACTTTGCATATATGCTCCCTTCAATCAAAAAGGTGAAAATAGACATATATATCCTTCTGCATTCCTGTGCTCTTCCACAGCAGCCAGAGTATCAGTGCTGTGTCAAACAATATCATCGCACCTGCAGCTGAGCCTCAGCTCCCCAGTGCCATGGCTCATATGAAGTGAGTCTATTCAAGAGGTTCCCTTCACTGTCCCTGGAGCTCTAGGCTTTGTGGGTTTTGGAAACCTAACCCTAACCAGAGCAGTAAAAGCAGCCTTTTGCTGAGGCTGACCTTCATAACACATGACTGTTTGCTACACACACGCTTTTCCTTGAATCCTTTGACAGTGAAACCACAAAATAAAAGTCTCCTCACAGTAAAAACCAAATTGTTTTGAATACTCAATCTTTCCTACTTTTGAAAATCCCTATAAATTTGAACTGCTTATTGTAGTACTTACACTCCAGAAAAACATGTTAAGCCTTCCAGTGACCACACTTGTTAATATCTGTAACAGAACTTTTTCTTGTCTCTAATTCAGCTAAGAGCAGTCATGATTTTCCATCATAATATATGTAGGAGGATATGGCACGTGTTCTTGATCTGATTCAGTCTACTGATACTACTAAAACCAGTAAAGTTAAACCATTACAAACATGGAAGGGAAAGTCATCTTTCCACCCTCCTAAGTCACAGCTGCAGACGTATTTTGAATGATGTATTCACAAATCCTTATTTGCATAGCCCAGAACAGTAGAGCCAACCACTGAGCACAGCCAAGGCCACTCTTGATTTGTAAAACCAAATCCAAGGTGAGTTCACCAAGACAGAAAAAAAAGTAACCGAGACTGAGAAGTAATAATCATAACGGTACTATCCCCAAATGAGTTTGACCCAGGACACTCACTGAAGCAGAAAGCACTCTTGGAAATGTTTGTGCCCAACAGCCTGCAAGGTGAAGTGTACCTCTGAGTTAAGATCCTCTGCTGTGGGTGGAAATCAGTTACAGCCACCTCAAGAGGAAAACAACTGATGTCCTTCCTAGAGACATCATTTATCCTGTCCCCAGAAAGCAGTCCCCAGAACATTAGAAGGTTGTGCCCAAGGATTAAATGGGATCAAGAGCAGCCTGAATGGACTGACCACGAAATGCATATCTCTCCACGGTCTCTTTGTGAGGGGTTAATAGAGGAATAATGGGTCAGTATGTCATTTGTATAGGTCTCACTGAGCTACCCAAGCAATTTTATTTCTTTTATCCCCTTCCTTTTATTAATTTGTTGAATAATTAAGTGGTAAAGCATAACCAGAGAAATCCTTCTGTGCAAAAGCAGAAAGGATTAAGTGTAACTCCCAAGAGGTCTCTCATGAACCTTCAGAAAATCACGATGATGATGATGATATGCTAAAAAATGTGTCTGTCCTGCAAACCAGCCTTCTTAAATTGTTTATCAGAAGCATTAATGGCCTTAAGATACAGCCTTGTAGGACACAAATGAGTCTAGCAAACACCTGGAACAGGAGGGAAGCCTATTCCTGCCTGGGTCCTAAGAGTACAACCTGCCCTTTATATTGTGGCACCTGGCCTAGAAACCACAGGCAGGTGCCTCAGCTACCTCCCCTGCTGCTATTTGTATCACTCCTGGCCTGACAAGTAGAAGAATGATGCAATCTCATCTGGGTTTAGATCAGACATCTGAATTTGTGGGCTTACTCTATGATCACAAATTATTTTTGAACACCTGGTTTTTTTTAAGGCTTGTTGTTTGTGGTGCTACTGTATCTGCATAGCTAACATGCTTGAGCTTTAAAAAGTCTGATTTTCAGTTATCTGTTCACATGTTTGCATTTCGAAAACAACACCTGTTTTAGGTGTCTTCCTAAAACAGAGGTCTGCAATTCGCTTTGGAAGATTTTCTTGTGATAAGTGCTGCAAACAGCAAGAAAGCCAGACATAATTATTAAGTTTGCAGAGTCAGTCATGTCTTTGAAATCAGGTAAGCCTAAATCTGGATAACTTATATGGTCAGGACTCTTTATCACATGGACAGTAAGGCTGGAGCCACCACACACAGGGCAGAGTTCACTGCAGACACGTGGATGCAATGGCCATCACACATGTAGGTGTGGCATGTCCAGAACTGTGCTTATGGTGTGCTTGCTGTGGGGATCACCCTTCAGGCTGTGGCCTAACATGTCCTGGTTAGCCCAGGCAGTACTGCCATCTAGGAAATAGATGTGCAAAATAAGGTCATACTCAAGAAACTGTGAATAAAGAAGTCAAGCATTCAAAGGCTTTACTGTTAGAGTGCTCTGTTACATCCCCTCGGGAGCAGAGTGAAAACTGTCCTTTTCAAAGGGGTACCACCCTGTTATGATAACATAAAAAAGAAAAGGAAAAACATTGCAAATGCTTAATAAATCATAAGAGACAGCTGAAACAGTTACTCAAATGAATGGAGAAGGCTTTTTCCATATAAGTAATGAAGGGCTTCTGTGAAAATGAAAAACATGGTGAGTATGTAAGGGGGAGCGATGTCACTCTAGCGGTGTTTTGTTAAGGAAGAAGAGATGTCTAAAGGCAGGATTTTGTTGTAACAGTAGAAAAAAGTGCTTCCAAGCAGAGCAGGAGCATGCACAGGTGATATGGCAAGGTGCTTCCCATCATCATGGGGATGATGCTGTGCAGGGCTAGGAGTTGGACTCAATGATCCTTGTGGGTCCCTTCCAACTCAGCTTATTGTGATTTTGTGAATAGTTGTTACTATGATGCACACGAGTCCCTTGAAACCCATGGAAGTGGAATGTGATTTTAAAGCTCACAGAAGCCTGAGCACAATGCTTGTGTGTGTGTGGAGGAGTAACACAGCAAAAATTGAATGAGGTTACCAACTAAAAATTACCTATAGGAATCACTTCTGTTTTTCAGAGGCTAGATGATAAATTTGCATTTATAGTGATAACAGTGATAACCTAAACAGAAACTGTGCTTCCATTATAGTTGTTCAGAAAATGAGCAAATCTCATAACTTCTGAATAAAGTGTCTCTTACTTTCATCTTCCCTGCTTAACTCCAGTATCAGGTTATTAACCCTTGAAATCAAGTTTTTACAAGTATGTTGTTGCTTGAGAAAATTGAAAGAAGAAACAAATAGCCTATAAAGAAACCATAATGGTACAATTTGTAAAGCATTAGCTATAACCCATACTGTTAACTTCTGAAGGAAGAAAGCATTGTTGCTATTTGATTTCTATGCAATGGTAAAGAAATCAATATGACCACAAAAATGCTTGATAGTATGAATACTTGGGTCATTGTAAATTCTATTAAATCTGTTTTCTAAAATGTCAACAATTCATCTCTGCAGGAAACTGCAACTTCTACATTCCATTTATCAACATCAATGTCATACAAAATACGTTAGACCATCTTAGCCTTAAGAATATAAGTGCTAAATTTATATTTGCTACAAGAATCTCAAAAAGTTTAAGAATAATTTCTATTTGTGTTTTCCTACTATACCAGCTCTAATTTTAAAAAAAATTAATTAAAGAATATCCATTCCCTTAGAGCAGTGTTATTTGGGAAAGTTGTACTCAATGCATCAGCTTCCATTTAAAATTAAATACTAAGCAAGGAGAAAATATACAGTCAAAGCTGAAGTTGTAGCTCTGGGTAAGATTAGTCTCAAAATTAATGTCCAATTAACCAGTTGATAAGGATATGCAAGCCCTTTGTAGGTCTCAGCAGTAGCCTGCCAAATCGATGGTAGTATTCATCTCACTGAAAAAGCCAAAATTACTTAAATGTAGAGAATAGATATGTGTTATAAGTTGACTTATCTTCTTTGCTGTTATGATGGAAGAACTATCCTTTAATTTGTTTTTCATTTTTGCCTTTCTGCATAGAAGATGCTTTGATTTATACAAAAAATGTATTTTTGTCTTCTGCAGAGAAGATGCTGATGATAAGCTTACTTTTCTTAAGAGTTTACAGATCACTTTGAGAGTTATTCCTGATTTCTTCTGGACTTGCTGAAAGCCAGCAAGTGTTGAGCTCACATCTGCCTTACTATGTGCAGCTCTCTATGACAAAGTGTTTTTTTCCTGTTGCCCACTCTGCCACCACAGGCTATTTCTAAGCTTCTGCAGCTATTTAGTACTCATACAGAGTTCACTCACCTGGCTCTTTCTTGGTGCAAAGGTTGTAATAAACCAGTCCATGAAGAGCTGTTGAAACTCCTTCTGATAATCCCACATTATGCCATTTTATCAATTACTTTCATCTCATAAAATATTTATTCAGATGATAGTGGAAATGTAGTTAAAAATCATTATAAGGACACAGCAGGACTCCATCATTTATTTTTTCTGGGCTCATGCTTCATACTTTTTTCTGGGATGGAATAATTTTCTCAGTCAGAAGGAGTCTTAGAGTAAATGTTAGAGTTTCTTACGTTGCTTAAGTAGATATATCTTTCCAGGATGGGCTTCAAATAGAAAAGGTTTTTTCCTCTATCAGTGCCCTTGTTTGTTTCCCTCTTTTTCCAAAATGTCCAAATGAACTAAAAAAATTTCTGAAGTAGCAACAGGATGTCACCATTTTCTTTTAGTACCTACTGCACCTTTTTACTGCAATATACCAACTTTTGTGGATGGCCCCTGAACCCAAGCTCAAAGTCAAGGCAGACCAAGATACAGCACCCCTACCGATGAGGTCCTTGGGGACTCACTTTGAAATTAAACTAAAGTAATTTTCAATATGGAATAATTTTATTGTGTGGGTGTGTCTGGGCATAAAGTTTACATTGGGCTCTGAGCTGCATGTAAAGGCTTCTGAGAGATAAATTAGGCTAAGTAAAGCACTCATCATTAATCAGAGTACTAAACAGGCATGAGCGCTAGAGAATGATCACAGCTGCCACTTCATTTATCTTGCTGTCAGAAGGTAACTCTCCTACAGAGAGAAGCTCAGAAGTAGTGGCTTAGGTTCTTTTGTGTTTCTCAGCTTGCAGAGAATATATATGCCCATATATATGAAATACATACCTACATTACACACATACATGTTTTTATATTCAAAAATATACCATATATAAGCACATTTTTCTACTGGTTATGTATACCGATGTTTGTGTTCTCAGTAGTCCTAAACTCTGGAGTTTAAAACTGAGAGATATGCCAGTTTATTTCAATGAAAAAATATATATTACTGATTTTTCTATACTCTGAGTTTCTGACTCAATAGCAGAAATCTTTGCTACAGTCTTACTGTCAAGTTATTTTCTGTGATAACTATCATCAATTCAGCCCTCATGGAGATATGATGTGTATGTAGCTGATATGGTAAATTAGAGTGTCTTAGCTTCCATTTCAGAGTGAATATGTGATGCTGAAAAGTGATAGAACATATTTTCTCATTTCCTTTGGGGAAAAAAGCCCAGAAAAGTGAAATACAAGTTACTGAAGGTCTCCAAGTGTTATTTTTATAGTAGTTGTTTGTAAAAGGATGTCTTGAAGACAAGCTAACAAACAGCTTGTCATATACTAAGTTTATAGGGCAACAGACTCTGGTGTCTGGTCTTCTGAGTCTGACCTTTTGCATGACAGCAATAAATCAGTTGCCTTCCATGTCTTGTATTGTCGCAAGCTCTTGGGAAAAGGATGACTGAATAGGAAGAATTAGTGCTGCTGCATAGGATTTAGCATAATGGATCAATCATTAACCTTTTAAGTCTGGTATCTTGGCTTGTAAACTGGCCTACCATGGCTGCTTCAAGTAAGCAAAACTCTCCATACAATGGCGGGGTGGTTTGTACAGGCAAGGGGAAACATTTCCCCAACTGGAGTCATGAGAACACATTGCTGTGAGGCTGGGGGTCACTGCAGCCCCAGTGGGACAGCGCTGTGGGGCACATAGACCTCAGGAAGACAGACAGGGACATGACACATGTGTGGCTGACTCCACACTGCACAACCAGAGCTGGGCACTCGCTGTGCCAGGGTCATGCTATCCCATGGTGCCATCTAGACCTATATCCGAGGTACCTGAGATGCCTATAGGAATGTGTCTGAGGAAATATGAAGCTCTGTATGGGCTGCAGTAGTCAGGTGGTTTGCTTTTGAGGCATTTTCATTACTACCTTGCTGACAGAATCCAAATTAGCTAGCTTCAAGTCAGCCTAGGAGTGGACACCTAAACACTGATGCAGGACCTGCACTCATTTTGATGGCAGCTTTTAGTTTATGTGAAAGAGGGTGTACGATTTTCTGTACCTCAAAAACTTGCAGGATTAAAAATACATCACCTCCTAAAAGGACAGAGATAACAATGCGCAGCACTCTGGTAGCTGATAATATCAGATACTCAGATTACCTTTTCCTTGAGTATCCAGGACACCTGCAAGAACAGCTATAGGGAGACCTATATGTTACCTCCTCAGGGAGGCCTGAAATCTCTTTTGCAGTGGCAGGTGAAGGCCAGGCAGGATACTCAGTACCTAACATACTCCCTGCTTCTCTGATTTAGGCAACTACATCCTGTACTGGATGTATGTTTACAATGGAGTCCTATTAAAATTGGAATTCAATGTTGAAATTAAATAAAGCTTCTAATTTCGTGTTGGATATTTGGTCTGAAAGAGGCTGCTCAAAGGTACAGTTTCAGTTCTATTTGATTCGAAGTTACCTCACAGGATGTGTTGTAACCCTTGAAAACATTTGTCAGAGGACTCAGCTTGACAGGGCTTTCTGTAAGAGAAAACAGCCAGATGTAGACAAAGCTAGATCGGTGACACATAATCAGGTCAACCTCAAAAGTACTAGCTAAGCATGTTCTTAATTTCTGGTCATTTTGATGAGCCCACACTGAAAACTTGTGTCCATAATGCAGTTCATATATATAAAATCTATTTAAAAAAAAAATAGATTTTATAGTCCAGGAGCTTTAATTCATGTCTTAACAACAGCCCACACTGGTCATTACAATGCTTCATGTGTTGTCTTGCCATCTGCCTACAGAGAGAAGTTACAGTCCCATTACATTTACTGTTGGTACCGTGCTAAAATGTAGGAAAATATCTGAGAAGTTTCTGGCTTGATTGATGCTGTGATATTTTCTCAAATAATGGTAAAGGTAGGGAATGTGCCAGTTCAAGCTGACTTGCACCTGACATTAATGATGCCATGGAATTCTCATCGTGATATTTTGTACTTCCTCATCTTTATGGTGTGTTACTGAGAAGTGGCAATAACACAAGAGGTCAGAGCAACAATCTGACTTTAAAGGAGCTTAGAACAGGCATAAACTTGTTTCCAGTCATGGTGACACCTCTTTCCAGCAAATCACATGGGAAAGTGGGGAATTTACAGGTGGACGAAAGCTGGAATCTGACTGTTGAGACTGCCTGCTTCACAGACGATCAAGTATCTAGCCAGCTACTTGGCTGCCTGAATTGTGTGTGTTCACAAAACTCTGTATAAAACCTCTGAGCATATATTAGGTCGAAGTTTCTCTTTTAAAAATTGGCTGTTCATGTTTAACCCTGCTCACCAGGTGTTTTACTATTATTGCCTTTATTTTGTCCCCTGGGTTTTGCTGTCATCCCAGAGTGGGTATGCTGCCACTTACCCATTGCCTGACTAATCTCACCTCAAGAAACCTTCTATTTCTGTACTCTGCTCTAGTCATGTCCTTACTGGTCTGCTTTTGCTGCTATGCAGAAGTTTTTATTACTTTTACTAATAGTGTAAAAGCAAATTGTTTGATTAGCAGCAAGCATCACAAACATCTGAGTTTCTACCTGTTATCTTCTCTCACTGGCATGTGTACTCCTTGGGAAATCAGATTTTCAACTCCTACATTTGTTTTGTGCTCTGCTGATTTCAGCATATCAGAGGAGGAGACAAGGAGCTAAACTTTTCCCATAAACAAAAGTGGGAAAAAAATCAACTCAGAATGTAGAGCTAGCTATATGGAAAAGCTTCACCAGGTCTAAATTCACAGTTCATCCACAGAAACTTCCTTGCATGGCCAAGGTGTGAGGGTCAAGAAGCCAGAGGACTATCACATTGTCACTCCACGACTTCACCTTCAAGGAGATGCAGAAATTCAAGAGGAAAGCAAGGCTTTTTGCCCCTTTAGGTTTCTCTGGAAAGATCATGGATACTGTATGTAATGGTCAGATTTGAAATGCTGGTAGAGTTTTCAAAGCAGGTTCTCGTTTTGAAGTATTCAAATGATAAGTTTTTCAAGATAGCACATGTATTCTTTTGGCAGCTCTCAGGATACTCATATATGGCCTGTTTTCTCCTCCTGTCTGCTTCCTGCAGAGGGTTGCTAGTCACCACATGGCTGCAAAAGCCTGCACTTTTGCCAGGGCTCCAGGGAGTAGGGAGAAAAATGGGATTAATGCACCGCAAGAGCAGCATTGCAGCATCCAGTATTGTAATACTTAGCTTCTAGGCACTGGGCTTAGCGCAGTGCACAATCTTTGGTGAAGTGCCTGAATTGCTGGAGAGAAGTCTCTTTCTTATTACCATAATCCCACACTGGAATTTTTCTGTGTCTTGCATCTCTTGTTATAATCTGCACTGTTGGCACTCCCTGACTGCTGCTTTCTTACCTTGCCTTTGACTTCCTGGCTTGCTGGAGAGCCTGGAGGGAGTCTGAAGCTGTCCATGCACCAAGTTATTGAAAGGGAAAGGGGGCAGGGCAGGTCTTCTGTCTGACCCCGGTTGTTTGCAGGACCAGGAATCCATGGATGCTGGAGGGATGCTGCTGCTCCCTCACAGGTGCAGCCTTTGGCACAGTCTGAGAGGAGCCACATTTCTGTTAATTATTTGGTCTGCATACCCTTTTTCCTCTAAAAATGTCATGTCTCGGGGCATAGCTTGTGCCTGAACCTTTTTTCCCGAAGTATCAGTGATATGGGAAAGATTATTCAACTGAGTCATTCAGGGATAATTTTTTGTTGGTTTTTTTTTTTTAAACAGGGAGTTTTCCATCTGGCTAAAAGCTCAGAGGTTGGAGGCCTCCCAATGCACATCTGCAGCTGTGTGGGATGAGGGTTTCCAGCTCTGGATTCAGTCAGGGAAGCAATCTGCTTTGCATCTCTGCTAAGATGTGGAAATGAATTCATTGTTCTACATATCATGGTTGGAAGCATTGGAAGGATCCAGTGATCACATCTTTCTCATTTTTTTTCTCAGTTTCCTTGTCCCTGTCCTCAGTCTGGGCTGGAGGACCCCACACTTCTCTCTGCTCTTCAAGCAGAGGAAAGAGCATAGCAGAGTAGCTGTTGGTGACAGATGTGATTAAGGCACTGCATTACTTCCATCTCACCACAGTATGTCAGTATAATCCCATATATGGTTCAGTCAGACTTATTTTTACAGTTCCTTGGTTTATTTAGAAAACATTGCCTTGGGATTTGGGATTTAACTGTTATTCTTTTAATCTTTAATTTGTTTTCCAATCTGTGAAGTAATAGCTGCGTGCACTGAGTAGAAATGTATCTCTTCTGAGAAAATTAATGCAGACTTGTTTCAGGAATAAATCCCCCCTTTTTATACTTTTCTTTAATAAAGGAGAGTTCAAGCATTCATTAAAGGCTCAATTCTGAAATGTACTTTTCCAGGATTGGTTCCTGCCAAACTAGATACACTTAGTAATGAAAAATGAAATTATATCCCATGACTGCAGTTTGATTTTTTTTTTAACTTGTAGAATTGAAATTGAAATTCTCTTTACCAAGTAATTATGATTTTTCTGTAGTAGTGAATCATTCACATCTGGTGTTTTCATGCAGACCATGGCTAAAATGCTGTCCCTAAGCAAGTGAACAGATGACCTGTGTCACTGTATGAAGTCAGCCTTTGGATGGTGAAAGCTGGCTCTGATTTTGACACAGCCTGTAGCAAGCAAAGAGTCCATCCCTACTTCTGCTTCACAGCCTCTCCAAATAACTGTGATACCCCCCCAGACTTAGGGTCAGCCACACCCATTATATCCAGTACCACTCACCAGTACCTGCTCAGTCCTAACCTAAAGCCACGAGAAAATTGCCTGTGAGAGTTGAGTGTGAAGCCTCCTGAGGCATGGCAGCAAATGCAAAACGGCCAAGAGGGAAGAGTGAACCTCTCACTCTTGCCTCCTACTTTGCCACTAAGAAACTGTAAATAGCTCTGGGGAATTCTGTGCTCTCCATATCCCAAGGATACCCTAGGACATGAACCCACTGGACCAGCTGTCTTTCTCTAGTTGAGCTTGTTCATGTTGTTCTTCAGCAAACAGAAATGCTTTAAGGCTGGAGGGGACATAATCTGCAAAGGACTAGATAAGTGCCTCACAACTTGCTTCTTCTTAAGAAATATTACATTAATACAGTGTGTTCAATAATAAAAACAGCTAGTTTCTCTGTTTGCTCTGCCTGCTTGCAGGTTGTTAACTGCATAACGTGGGTGTAATGTCTTACAGTCTCTTCCTTTGCCCTGCTGGTTGTGACACTTCAGTCTTCAGCTTGCTCAAGCCTTGAAATTCATTAGAGAGACTAGCACTGGTGTTTGAGTCATAAACATTAAACAGATGTTTTAAATCTTGACTATTCATGGAGGTACACCATGTTATGTACTATTCATCAGCTAAAATGAAGTGCAGAGTGGGAGTTAATACTCAGTTTGCTGCATGTAAACCTTAGTAACCCGTTTGGACCCTCATGATTCCATAGCACAGGTTTCTTGGGTGTTGTTTTTTCTTTTATAGCCAGCACAGCAAGGAAACAAGGTGTTGTGAAGTGTAACTTGTGAAACTTGCATGAAGCGAGCAGGAGCAGAGCCCCTGCAGCAGGGAAGAGGCCTGACCCAAGGCAGGGGAGACTCTTTATTCTCCTGTCAACGTGATGCTGGTCTGTCAGTCTCTGTTGCTGAAATCACAGGGCTGTCATTAACCAGAAGCTGAGGGTGACTGCAACAGAAGTAAGACTGAGGACTGCAGAGCAGTGTCCTCTTTTTACCTCCTGCCTCAGATTATGGGTGTATTCTGCATTCCAGGCGGGATCATTGAATTATTATTCAATAGTATATATTGAATTATATTGCTTTCAGAGAAATTACACCTCACTAAAAACATTCCCAAAGGTCACTGACTGCAGTATGAGCTCTGACTGGATGTGTTACATAAAGATTGATCAGAGCCGTCAAGGACAATTTCCATTCCTGTCCTACTCCAGGAAATTTAGACATGTCATTGGAAATCTCACAGCCTGGAAAATTAAGGACACAGGGTTTTTTCCCACAGAGAAAAAATTAATTTCTTTTTCCACTCAAAAATAAAATGTTATGAAAGATATTTTAATAAGTGGTATTTTTTCCTCTCAGTAAAATTCCAGTTTTTCATTAAAAATATTTCTCCAGGAGTGTTTTTCTTGACACTATCCCCATGCAGTGCAGAGGCTTATGGAAAATCAGCTGAATATTCTATGTTATTCAGTGTGCCCTCCCCTGTTTGGCTTATTTTCCCAGCTTATCCTGTAACACTACTGGCTATCCTTGGACCTTGAGAGGTCTTGTTTCCTACCACATGTCACCAGGTGTTGGTTTCACCAAGTTGGTTTCACCAATGCATGGCTCTTCTGTTTGGTCATGTTGGTGGCCTCACTCTGAAATGTTACTCTTCCTATTCATCTGGAAGTAGCAGAATGTTTTTTGTTGTAATCATGGCAAGTCATAGTAAAAATATGAACAACAGAATATTTATTTAGGTGACTGGTGGTAATGTGAGTTGGTGCTTTCAGCTGTCTTCAATATACAGCAGGTATAAAAATTTGGGAACATACCCGTTCCCAGCCCACGCCATTTTGGCCAACTTCTCTCCAATGCATCACAGATGCTGTGTTTGCACACACTAAAATGATCACACAGCTGCAGCAGCTCTCGTTTGTTTGTTGCTCTGGTTCTTTTTTGAGGTCATGGCACAGCTTACAGAGCAAAGTGGCACAGGATTGGAACATGTAGAATAACTGATCGTACTATGTCTCCCAGTTGGGCTTCCTATCCTGGGGATGTTCTGCTCAGCTCTTCCCATTGCTTGTGCTTGATTCCAGCCTTTTGTGCTTCAAAACTTAAGCACTCAAAGTACATTACACTTTATGTCATTGTGTCTCCTGTTATTTCTGGAAATGTACCTTTTTGTGGCAAACACCAGTAAAGAGCAAATAGACAAGAAATAGTGTTCTTGTGTGCTCAGGGATGGAATAATGATACATCTTGTGCAGCTGAGAGGATTTTACTATTTATTTTGTAATTTTCTGTACTTTTAGAATAAATTTTCTGGATATTTATGAGAATAGAGAAATATTTCAGTGAGTGAGACAATCAGCTTGAAGAGAGTATTCAGAATGAATGCGATGAAAGGAAGTACCAAACTAAGATCTCAGCCAATTTCTGCAGTCTCTTCACATTCACTTTCCAGAGTTTCACTCATCCTGCCCTATTTTCCCCAAGATCATTCAAATTTAAAAGTGATCATTCAAACATAAAAGTAATCATTCAGAGACAAAGATAAGGCCCTTGGCACTAGAAAGGCTGCTGTGCCCAAGGCACCCTGCAGCTTCAATTTACACATCAGCATTATCTCATCTGCGTTCCAACCCCATGACCAGGTTTTCATTTCAGATTTGTTAATGTAACCCTACAAATCATATACACATGACTTCAGGGTCCAGCTTTTACCTGGTAAATATCCCATTAGTACATTTTGGTACCTTTTCAGTAACCGGGGTAGAGCTTTAGTTGCCCAAGCGTAGATTGCATAGATTGTTGAGTGTATGACTTCAGCTGCCAGCCCCAGGATGTGAGGGTATCTGCCAACCACATATGAATTTCTCTCTGTGGCTTTAAAAATCTTCTCTGTAATGGCTCTTCTCCCTCTAAGGTTGCTGCTGAAATAACTGAAATGGTGTTCCTGATCAGAACACATCAATGTTGTGTCCTTATAGGTTTATCTCCTCCTTGACTATGGGACACACATGAAATAGTTTTGCTCCATAGAAATATGCAGCTCCTTTTCCAAGGCAGAAACTGCTTAATGTCTGTGTTGTTGGTCGAATCACTTTGCTCCTATGTTGTATGCTTATTTAAATACACATTTCTGCTCTCACGCTCCATGTTCTCTGCTTCCCCACCCCTCTCTGTGTGCATTTTGTCTTCTTTCCTTTTCAGTCTTTTCCAGCAGTTTCTTCCCCAGGTTTGTGTCTCTGATTCTCAATCTAATCAGGGCGTGATTACTGCCCTGGACCCTGACCTGGAGCATCCCAGACCCTCTGGAATTGTTTGATTCAACAAAGACAACGCTATTGTTAGTCTTTTTGCTGATATCTTTTAGGAGCCTTATTCTTCCAAATATAAGAATTTGTGATGAGAAATTAGCCTAAGAATAAGACCTTAGCCCTATAACAGTTGTGCTCGTCAACTATTAAACAAACCCAGTGTCACATAACGAGGAATGTTAAAAAAAATACTCCTCTGTTGTTAAAAAATGAAAAATGAGAGCTTATGGCTGTTTCTTGGAAATTGGTATGATTTGTGATTTTTCATACCCCAAAAGAAAAAAAAAGTGTTAGAAAGACATTGCCTGAGAGAAATTAATTTGATAACAATTTCCCTGTTGTTCTTTTGTGGGTATAGCAATTAGCACAATGGCTCTTCACTGTCATCCTGTTCCTGTGTTTAAAAGTAAGGACATTTCTGAAGAGTCTAATTCTCAGTGTGATACTCCTGGGCTGCATTTTGTCATTATTAAGGGTATTTAGGCAACTCAGCATCAGGGTCCCACTGCCTTAGAAAAGAGCAAAATGTTAAAAGATGTAAAACCATCTTCAGTATTTACCTCAGATGATGGTGCTTTTTCAGGTATTCCCTTTTTGATCTTTCCTTGTAAGCATCAGGGCTCAAGCTTTCCATTTTTCCCCTTCTCTAGCCAAAACTCTGGCAGTAATGACTCCTTTTATAAAGGACAATAAAACAGACAGTGACCTCATAATTTGGGGAGTTACGTTTAAAAGGTTTTGTTTTCTTCCCTTGGAAACCTTTTACAGAATATTCTGAAAACAAGTTGCAAAGGAGACTAATTTTCCTGATCATGAACACCAGTGTCATTTCTTTCCCTTCCCTTGTTTTGTGTCTTGTGTCCTTTGTGGCACACTAATACTCAGGAGTTTGATATTTCTCCTTTTTTACTTTTTTCTTCTTTTTTTTTGACAGGTTCTTTTTTTTTTTAGACAGATTAGTATATTTGATCTTTGTAGCAAGCATTGAAATCCATAGAAAACCCCTCCTATTTATAATTAATTGCCTGCAGCCTGGAATACTTGATGATGTCTAACAGATCTGTGGCAAAAGCCAATGTCATTTCACAACAGAACCCCACCGTGAGCCACGAAGGGGTTCTTAGCTGAGATCAAGCCATGCAAGTATATAAACTCCAAGTCCACACCTGATTAAAGCAGATATATGGGAGGTATGAACGGGACTGGCCAGATGCTGCACCATATGATAAACACCAAGGACCATGGCATCCTATAAAACTGGGCATTTATATGGTACAGCTGGCTATGCATAATCTTATCCTAATTTATAAGACTGGAGCATCTGGTTCATTGCTGTTGCTCTATCAGCTTTTCTGGAGGCCTGTTCTTGAATTTCTGGTAGATGAATATTGCTCTTCTGAGTGCCAGGGGAGTGCGAAGTTAAATCCATTTACAGTAGGAGATAAGCTCTTATTCTATCTGGCAGATAAGAGATGTTCAAACAAAGTCATGAAAGAAAGAAGGGTAAGTCCTTGTGGGATGGGCTCCACTTCACAACAAATTCTACAACTGCAAACTCTAAAAGAAATAATATCTATTTCCCATTGGCAGAACCCTCAGGCGTGACAGAGAGACTTGGCCAGATGAGGCCATTGTGACAGGCTGTCCCATGACTGTAGTTATCTCTGGGCAGCAAGGCAG
The DNA here is from genome assembly GCA_013400915.1 of Pardalotus punctatus. NCBI lineage: Eukaryota > Metazoa > Chordata > Aves > Passeriformes > Pardalotidae > Pardalotus > Pardalotus punctatus. The sequence goes on along the minus strand of VZTX01003203.1, from coordinate 40,395 downwards.
GCGGGACTTGACAGAATAAGTCACAAAAGTCCTGCTTTTGTTTCATTGCTCGGTCTTTCCTGCCCAGGGCCATAGCCCTAGAAGTCAGCATTTCTCTCTTTCCTGAAACAGGACCTGACACTTGTCACTTGGTTAGAAAATGCCCACTGTGTAAGTGACTGAAAAAGCAAGAGAAGGGTGTTTTCAACTGCATCTTGCAAACTTTTTGGCAGTAGGAGCCAAGCCAACAATGTGGAAGCATTCTGAACTGAATGGTGTGCATGTGCACAAACCACTGCAGAGCTGTGTGCCAGCCTGTGCAGCTCTGGAGATGTGGACCCACAGCAGATGGTGTGCTTGTGCCCATGAGGAGAAAGAGAAATGAGGGCTAGAACTCACTTGTCCAGGTATTTCCAAATTGATTTGCCTGCAGGAAAGTCCCAGCTGTAGTTAGGAGAACTCTTTCTTCATTCCACCCTCGTGGAGTTGTAAAGAGCAGTACAGCATGGAGTCTAAGGCACAATAAATTGTTTTGAAAAGTTACAGCATTACGAGGGCTACCTAGAAGCTGTGAGTACAGATCATTCAGCCTTTGGGGAAGAAAAAATACAGCACCAGTCATTCTACCAAACTGTTTCCCAGTAAAATTACATGTCAGAACAGCGCTGAAAGAAGATTTGCATTTCAAATGGAAAGGGAAAATTTGCTTTTGCAGAACATCATGGGGTTGGCAATGATAAATCACGGTACTGTCAGAATGGAAGCGGGTTCCTGCAACTCCTACGCTGCTTTCTGTAAGCCTGTGCTGTTGCTGAGGAAGTGAAATCTGGTTAGCACACAACTTAGCACAAAAACTGTGCAAGACTGCTTCAGATCTTTTCAAGATTTTTCCAGCATACAGGCTGTACGTTTTTCATAATTTTATCAAATTGAAAAGCTTTCAGATTTCAAATGTCTTCATAGATCTGTAGCATGGCAGCTGCTATATTTCTAGCTAGGTCTGAATGCTTCAGGTACTCCTATGGCTCTCTCTTCCTCTTCTCTTTTTGTTTTTTGGTATGCTTTCTATAAAACAGCTTTATCCTCTGCATCTGACACAGATACAGTATTTGAAATTGTCAGAACCTGTTCTGTGATAAAGTCTTATCTTTGTGTAACAATGGCAATATGAGCTGCCCTAAGGAAAGAAGTGATTTTAAGAACTTTAATTACTACAGGTACTGTTTTCAGGATGTGATAACCCACAAGTGGATGAAGTCACCACCACTGGAATACAAGACAGACTACTTCTTAATAGTTTGCCTAGTTGGCTTTTCTTACCAGTGCAAGAGGGGCAGCAGGGCTGTGCTGGATCTCACGCTTTTCTTGGTACTAGGTATTGCACACACATTTTAAAAGACTCACTTCTCAAAAAAATCTTACCTAAATAAAGAAATTGTGGGATACATGTGGGGAAAGCAACTGGAAGAATTGGAAAAGGAGCAAAAAAGGGAAATGTGGTAAAGAGAACCTGGTTTTACATACTAGATATGTGTAACAACTAGATGTTTGCAAACCTAGTTGCTTAAATATATCATGTATTAGAATCAGATGGCAGAAATATTTATTACATAATGACCTCTTTCATTTTGGTAAAGGCAAGAGTGACCAGCATTCACTTCCTTAAATACAGCCTCTTTCCCAATGCCTACTGCCAGCATCCTGATGCAGCTGTCAGCAGTGATGCCTCCAGGGGAGGTGCTAGTGACAGACTGTGTGCTTTGGATATGGCTTAAGAGAACTCAAGGTCTGTTACTTAAACTGAATCGATCCTCCTTTGTGTCTGTGAATTAAGGGAAAAGTGGGTAGTGACAGTAGCTATCCTCTACTAAGGTAGCTGGGAGCTCCGTTTTTCCAAGGGCTTGTTTTCCCTTTTCTGTCTGGGCCACTCTCACCTCCTCTCATTTAATCTCCAATAACAGAGCATAGTTAAATACTAAGATTCTCATTACTTACAGACCTTGCAGATCTGGAAAAGTGATTTCACCTCTCCCTCTTGGTGTGGTTTAGTGAGTCACTACCCAGACCTTGCCGAAGCAATTATTTCCCTTGTAAGATGAAGACTAGTAGGATTAAAATCATTAGAAATCACAGGTGTCTGTCCGCATTCAGTCACATTGAATGTGAAATGGCTGAAATAGGGGTCACAGAATCACAGAGTTGTTATGGTTGAAAGGAACCTCTGGCACTCATCCAGTCCCACCCCCTACTGAGGCAGGGTCACCTGGAGCAGGTGACACAGGAACACGTCCAGGTGGGGTTTGAATGCCTCCAGATAGGGAGACTCCATTACCTCCCTGGGCAGCCTCTTCCAGTGCTCTGCTGCTCTCAATGTAAGGAAGCCTTTCCTCATGTTGAGGTGAAAATTCTTGTGTTTTAGTCCATGGCCATTGCTCCTCATCCTGTTGCTGGGCACCCCTGAAAAACTCTGGCACCATCCCCTCAACGCCCGTCTTTGAGCTATTTATAAGCATTAATGAGATCCTCTCTGTCTTCTCTTCTCTAGACTAACAGGCTCAACTCCCTCAGATGCTCCTCATAAACAAGATGCTGCAGACTCCTCATCACCGTTGTGGGTCCCCACTGGACCCTCTCCAGTCATATCTTCTTTTTCTTGTGCTGAGGAACCCAGAGGCAGACACAGCACTCCAGGTGTGGCCTCACTAGGGCTGAGTAGAGGGTCAGGACCACCTCCCTCGGCTTGCTGGCCACGCTCTTCCTGATGCACCCCAGGATCCCATTGGCCTTCCTGGCCACGAGGGCACTGCCAGCTCATGGTCAGCTGGTCATCCACCAAGACTCCCTGCTCCTTTTCTGCAGAGCTGCTCTCTGGGAGGTCAGCCCCCAACCTGTGCTGGTACTTGGGCTGTTCCTCCACAGGTGCAGGACCCTACACTTGCCTTTGTTGAACCTCATTAAGTTTCTCTCCACCCAATTTTCCAGTCTATCAAGGCCCCCCTGAATGACAGCACAGCCTTGTGGTTTATCAGCCACTCCCCACAGTTTTTTTTCATTAGCAATCTTGCTGAGGGTCTCTTCCCTTTAACTGTCTTTCACTGAATGGAAGAGTGGATCTTTCCTATTTTAGTTTACATGCCTTCTTGGCTAATCACATACTGGATTCACTGTCAGAATTATTATGTTGAGTGTACTATGAAGACACTGTGAGCATGGAAATAATCCTGTATTGTACATTTCTTATTTTAAAGAAAGGATGTTTCTTTCACTTTCTGTTGTAATCATTGTAGAAAACATAAAATATCTGAAATTTCTATTTTATAGATTGTATTTTAATTCCAGGACTTAAAATACAAAACCCCTAAAAACAATCTTAAGGATATTTCCACAAAGGCTTTTTTTCATGGTTTTATTTTTATATTACGAGACTGTTTCCTTTGAAAATTCAAATATATACTGTTATAAGTTGTAATACAGGACATACAAAGAATCCTTGACCTCCATGTAGCATAAAAGAATTGTGATGAATCAAATCATTTAATGCAGCAAAGGTTAGCTTAAAAAGTATCCAAGTATGTATTCCAAACAGACAACAGATGTTGATTTACAGCTGGACCTGATGGAAGGCATCTTCTGCCCTTATCCCTGTAACTGGGAAGAGAAAGAGGATTGCTGCTGGAGTGAGCTTTTAAGATGGGTGGTATTAAATTGAACTGACATTTACCTCCATCTGTCCTGTCCCTCTGCAGGTTGTTTAGAAGTCCAGCTCTAACCTGAATTTCCAGGTCTTTACAATACTGGGAAAATCAAACAAAAATGCAGGAAAGTCCCCTAGAAACTGGCTCCCTCCTTAACTTAAACATGCTGACCAAGGCTCAAGAGAGACCAATGTTATGCATCATATTATGAAGCAGAAGTAAGGAAAGCTTTTATGGTCTAAGGTACAAAACTGAGAACCGAGCCATTTAACTGATACTTTTCCAATTTTCATTTGTTACCCCAAATCTGAGCTTGCTAAGGCCAATTCCAATGAAACCAGCTTTGGGTTAAGTCTTTGTACACTGGATGTCTCTGCACCTGCAAGGCAGGATTGATAGTAAATATTTTGGCTGGGCATATGATATGTGACAATAGTCTACTGATTGAGACAAGTAAAAAACCAGATTTTTCAGACCAGCTAGTGGAGATAACTCTTGCATTTTGGCCCATGGGAACTCATGACATTTGATAACTGATTTATTTTTAAACACATTACACCAAAGAGTGGCCATGAAAAGGGGACAGACTCTTTTTAATTAATCCATCAGATCAATTCCTGAGCAGAACAGGTTGGCAGAGCTTGCAGAATTGCATGGTAATGAAGTTGGAGGTCACTCATTTTCCTAATTAATTACAATTTGACCAAAAAAAAATTAAAGCAATACTGTGTATAACTGTTTAACTGTACTATAAATAACTATTTAACTGTACTATGTATAACTGTTTAAAGAAAGGTAAGAAGCAGATATTTCTGAGGACAGTGCCAGCATGCAAATAATTATCTATCCCATTCTTCTAATCATCTTGGCCTTATCATTCTTGCCTGGTCTGCAATTATCTGAGATTATGTAAGAATTCCAGCTAATATTGTCATGTGGGATGGCATTTTCTCTGCCACACTTTTTTTTGTCCTTTTGGAGAGTACCTGCCTTTGGTGAGGGGATAAACCTTGACTTCCAGAGTCATCTCCAGCTTCAGCCAGGGACTTACCTGTCTCAGAGGTGCCAACCCTGTCACTGCAGCACGGTGCAGTGCCTGCTGCTGTAGGCACTGCTGCGGTCCAGCATTGGCAGGTATGTTTTAGCCATGATGCAGTAGCTGACTCCAGGCCTCAAATCTTGTATTTTAATAAGCTTATGTTTTCCTTCATACACTAGGACTCTGTGTTGCTTCACACAGAGTGGAGAAAAAAGAAAGCCAGTCAAGCACATTTCCCTAGTAAACCTGTCTGTGTGTAAAGTTTGATGAGAACAGAGGATGCAGAAGAGCACATGGACTTATACAAACTCAGCAGCATTAATAATTTATTTAGTAAAAAATTTTCTTTTTAAAGAAAATTCCATCCCCCTGCAAATTCCCATCCTGTCCCAATTTTTTAATCTAGGTTGTAGATTATGAACTATTAAGTTGATGGAAAATAACACAGGAAGGAATTACAACTCAATCAAATTCAATTCCTGAAAAATAAGCCTACTTTGTTTTCAAACACTTGCACAGTCATTGCTGCTCTCACAATCCCAGAAGACTGTTTCAACAATAAAACAAGTATGGTGGGGCCATATTTTCCTGGCTTTTCAATGGTGAAGGGTTCATATCTGAAGACACTCTTACCTCATCTAGCAAGTTGTTAATTATGAAGACTTGATACAGCAGATCATAATAATCTGTCATTGGTATTTTGCTGCCTCTCTTCCTTTTATAAGGAGAACGTGGAGCCTGAAGCTTTACTGTTATGGATTTGTTGCTATGAACCACAGTTACCACTGGAGGCCCTATCATAGCTATGGAAAAAAAGACAAAGCTGTAAACACAATTATAATTTATGAATAATATTTAACAGAATGCAATTTGAATCCATTCAGCAAATGCTCATGTTACCAACAATATATTATGCTGTATTTACTCTTGGTGGCACTTCGTGAATTCTTACTTCTTGGTGGTTATTGCTTAGTTATTGTTATTTTGGAGGTGACATTTCCTGCGTTTGTAAATCTATCTTTGAGCCGAATTTTTTTAAATCCCTTAGAGCTGCAGGTTGCTAAGGCTCACTGGTCAAGCAAAACTCCAAAATTGCCCTGATTTTCTTTTTCCCTCATATTTGTCTGTGTGCTTGGACCACACAAAACATCCATTTGAACCATTTCAGCTACGCCAAGGATGCAGTTCCCATCATCACTTTCAAATATCTTGCAATCTGCTTGGTTAAACACAGCTAAGGGTTCAAGCTAGTGCCTGCATACACGTGTGTGCAGCCCCAGAAATGTGGGGACACAGGGCAGCAGCTGCCTCACGCATCTCTCCAGGAGGGGGAGGCAGTGCAGGGCAAGATGTGCTGGTTTTGCTGCAAGGAAATGCTTTATGTCACAGCTTGTGTTTCACCTGCACAGGAGGCTCAAGGTGGTTTGCACTTCAGGGCTGTGAAGTGACCCACATTGACAGTTCAGCTTTGCACTGACCAGTGAGGCGAAACTGTTTAATTCATGGCAAACTTACTGGTAGGCACACTGCTACTGTTCAGTGTTTGGGCATTCCTGCTCTAACATCCTGTGGCACTGTAATGATAGTACCAAGCAAAAGCTTTACACATGTTCTTTCTATGTCCTTTCCTGCAGACAGGAAAACACAGAAATGTGAGGAGAATAGTGGCTACACAGCACTCAGCTCTGTTCTCTCTGTTCCCACCAAGCAAAGAATGCTTTCTTTTTTATTTAGTCGTGTCCATCCAGCAGCTCCGAAAATGCCTGAAAATAATTTGTGTAGTTCCATGCCCAGAGAAAGAGGCTGATTTAAAGGGATCTTTTGATCTCCTAATTACTGGCAAATGGCTATTTAGCCATAATCACTTGGCTTTCAAGTGTGGGGAGAATTACTTTGGCATAACACTTCACCTACAGCTATTGACTCACTTCTATAGGTACAGCTTTGCGGCTAGAAAAGGGTTGCTCATATTTGCAAATTGTGAGCAGAAATTATACATTCCAAGCCACGGAACATCAAATTCCTTCCTGGGGACACTTATGTTTGCACTTACTTTCTCTCCAGGGAGTGAATCTGGAGCTGAGGCTCCAGTTGGAATAGACACCAGCCAACACGGCTCTCACTCTGCCGTAGTAAGGCTCCCGGATGTCCGAGGTCTCTTGTGTTAGGTCACAGACATGGCTTTGAATCCCCCAGCACTCGTCTTTGTTTTGCCACGTGCTCTGCCCATACCTGTGGAGAAAGAGGAGGAAGGATGTAAACTTTAGGAATTTCTGACTGTGTCCATGCAGTTTCTCAGCCATCTGTTTAACTCCAATGGCACTGACAAGCATTATGCCATGGAAATTAACTGCCTTCAATTTGATGAGAGGGAAGGTTGATTTCATGGGCATTTGGGAACTACAGGGTTCTGTCTTTTCCGAAAGAAATCTAAAGCAGAGACATGGGTCGCCAGCCCTGTAGGAAACCACCTCTTACTTGAGCCATGGGAGAGGTGGGCAAGCTTCGGCTTAGCCAGTGTGGGCAGAATGCCAGATTACACCAGATAATTTCTCAAGGGCAATAATGATTTCAGGCACTCACTGGTGTACTAGGGATGGGAGAAGACCCTGAGGACCAGCTCCTGGTGTTGCCTCAAGCTTGCCGTGCGAGGCACCCTGAGGCACTGTCAAGGGTAAGGCAGGCCACTGAAATACCTTAAATGACCTATCACAGAAGAACCTGACCTACCTAGACCTGCTTCAGGCAGGTGGCGGGACCCAGTGATCTTCAGAGGTCCCCTGCAAACTACATTTTTCTTCAACTCCATGGTGCAATGAGGGTGCAGAGCATATTGCTGGAGGTGCTTACTCCTTGCCTTCCCCATGCTGCTTACCTGCACCATATGGGACCGATGAGTGCAGAAACAACCAAGAGCTTGCAGCCAAGCAGGACGTGGCTGTTCTCCAAGAATGACAATATCCTGTCACCTGAGAAATCCTTTGGATGTGCCCAGCAGGGATAAGCCCCAGCACAGTGGGAGGCTCTGGTACTTACACTTTATGCTGCACAAAGTAGAGCGTGTCTCTTGCCTCTCTGGCCTGCCCAGGCTGCCAATGCAGTGTGGTGTTGAAGTTTAACGACTGAAACTCTACCTTTTGTGGCTTAATTGAATCTTGCAGGTCTTGGTTTTCCAAAACTAGAAGTGCTGCAAATAATAAGGAATGATAACATAATGTTCTTGTCACAGACACACTCCTCCATGTTGAAATCAGAGGGTATTGCTACAGATCATTTGGTTTCATGACTAGCAGACCACAGGGAAATTGAATCGCCTGGATCTCACATTCAAGACTTTCCAAGCCACGAGATCAAGCAGTTACAGAAGAAAGACATTTAGAACTACAAAAGGAACACTTTCATGTGGTCTGATTGTTTGGAGGCGGTGTTTTTGCGTTGTTTGTTTTGGGTTTGTTTGTTATAATTTTGTTGTTATTTTTATTTTTTCTTTTTTGTTCTGTTGTTGTTATCTTTCTCCTTAGTGAGTTTGTTGCTGTGAAAGATGGCCCATGCACATCCCAGGAAACAAACCCTTCGGATCTATTCACAGTCTGCAGTGAGCAGCCCCATCAATAGTTAAAAGTCAAGTGCTCATTCCCTCTTTACTCCGCATCTCAGCTTTAACCTGACATAACCTGAAGAGATTATGTCTCTTTTAACTATTGACACAGCTGGGTTTACCAGCTCCTGCCTAATAAACAATAACCTGAAATTCACTGCTTTTCCTGTCTGCAGCACTGGAAAAGCTGTCTGACCGTTTCAAGATCATCTGTTTTCAAACTGCAGTATTACTTAGGTTCAGTTAACAACCTCTCTGAAGCATCCAAATCCTAATATTTTTGTGGGCTTTGTGACCCTGACGACAGCACCTTTTACCCTGACATAGCACAGAATCAGATAAGGCTTGTACTGGCTGAACTGAAACTAGTAATACAGTATGAATAAATTTAACAGGCACCACATTCATTTTATCTGCATTTCAGAACCTTGAAAGATAAAATAACAAACTAATTTGCAAATGACTGGGTTTTGAAACCCAACAAAAGATTCAGAGATTTCTTGACTTACCCAGAAATTCACTAACAAGCCCTGTCCTACCACACCCCCTGCTTCCCACACAGGAAAAGAGCAAAAAGGCTTTACTTACAAGTTGTCTTATCCTGAAGCAGGTGCATCAGCAAGCAGAGGAAGGAAAGCATGATCCTCCTCATGCTTAGGAGAGCAGCTCCATGACTGAAAAGCACCTCTCTTCCTCTTGGGCATGTCTTATGAGGAAGTAATTGTTAAGGACTCCAGAGTTCCCCTTATTTTCAGTGGTTTCCAAATTCCCCAGTTTGGCTTTGGTTTAATTTAGCTGGAAAACATGAGTTGCTCTGAATTAAACATGAGCAATTGTTCTTTCTTGGCAGTTGTGGTCATGCTGAAGTTTGGAACTAATTATGAAGTAAGCCATTGTGGAAAAGGTCCTTCTTTTAAGACACTAATTCCCAAATGATGTCTGCCAGTATTGCTTTATCCCAAAAATTTGTAACAGAAGCTTGCTTGCTTGCCATGCTAAGAGCTTTGATATTAATTAATTAATTAATTAATTTATTTATTTATTTATTTATTTTTCAGCTCAATAGTTGCTCAGAGCTGAAGAAGACAAGAAAATTTCCTGCAACATATAAAAGACCTACCCATGGACGTCCTCTGGTTTGATGGACTGCCTCTGAGTCAAAAGCAAGAGACGGAGTTTGCAGGTGTGCTTGTGACAGAGCATCATCTTGGACAGTATCACTGGAGTAATGAGGGGCTGTGAAATCACTGCTGGCTGTTGGGCAGCATGTTCACCCCTCACTGACAGCTGGGGAGATGCTGGGGGGCCAGGGAAGTTGCAGGACTGCCAGCCTCCAAACGGGTTGGGAAGGAAAGCCCAGCCCATGGGGCCAAAGTGCCACTTTGGGCTGGACTTTCAGACTGCCCGGAATCATAAGCCCCAGATGGTGCAGGTGTGCTGCAACACTGCCTGGCCAAATATTGGTATTTTGTCAGGGTTATCTTCTGGATCCTGCCTGCCCAATATGTGCATCCCTACAAGCTTGGCCCTGGGGCTGGGGATGCCAGGGCTCCCCAGCAAAAACAATCTCACTGTGTGCTTGCAAATGCTTTAATGCCACACGCACTCCTGCCTGGTGGGAGGTGATTTTTGTGCTCCTGGGATGTATGGAAAGCTCAGACAAGTCAGTTGCTGGTGGTGAACGTGGGGCTACTGCCTTGCCATGCCCCTCACTCTTCCCTCCCCAAAAGCTCCCCGATGCTGACACCCACTGGTGTTTTTCTGTTCATGCACTAGTGCAGCTAAGCAAACGTCAGGATGCATTCTTTTTGCAAACTCATGATGATAAGCAAGAGGAGAAAAACGCTAATTTTGTAAGACTTAGCACAGCCCTGTGTAACAGCTCCCACAAAAGGAGTAATGGATGTGAAGACTACCTGTCTGCAAACAAAGAAAATTGTCATGAAATCCTCTTTACTTTGGGAAAAGGTGGAAACAGAAGACTTGTCAGGTCAAAAAAGTGTGAGTTCTGGTTAAAAGGTACACTTTTATTTAACAGCCACTAGTTATATTGAAGAAACTGAACAACATCTAATCAAGAAGCAGACCTTGGTCAGATAGATAGGCACATGCTCTCAGTTCAGCTGATCACCCCTACCTCATTATACCAGCACCAAACCTGCAGCATATGTAGTAAAATGCTAACTGTATAGCTCTGAATAATTAATTAGTCAAACCAAATACAGGAATTAAAGAACTGAGAAAAAATTAGGAAAAGAAAACCCTACCAAAACGAAGGCAAAAGTCAGAAAGTCTATCTCTGGCTGTAAATTTTTTATCTATCCATTTCCCAAACACATTTTCAAAACCCAGTGACCTTTAAGTAGTTCCCCACACCAAATTCAACTAGTATTTCATCATGTTATATGAGCTCAAATGCGGGAATAGGGACCTTTTACAAACTGAAAGGTGATCAAAGTTTAGTCACAGGTCATGTATTTATTTACTTGAATTGTACACACCTTCCCATACCCTGGGTAGCAGCCCATTGCCAGGAGCTGAAGTGTGGACTTTTGTTGAGGTTCATTTTGATGGTGGTTCCTCCTAGGAAGGCAAAGCTGAGGGTCAACCTGCTGGTGCCAGTGGGTTTTACTCAGAAAAGGCTGCTGTGCGACGTGGTGAAACAGGGCAAGAAATGCCTGTCACATGGGAAATCTCAGGGTTTCCTGCGTGCTGCACTGTGATAGTGTTTTATCTGCAGCTGGGCTTAGCAGTCTGCAGTAATCAGTAACTCCTCACATAATTTTTGTTGTCATTGGAACAACTGCTGTTTCAATAGCAGGTTATTAGCACTGGTAACACTGTGCTACTCATCAGCCTCAGTCACGCTGCTCCAGATATGCCTGGAGTCTCATATACATATATACTGCATTTCAAAATGTAAATGATTGAGGAACGCAGGATGATGTACACTGCAATGCTATTTAAAATACAAGAACTTTTACAAACAATATTAAGGGTACTCCAAACAGTACTTTATGAAGAAATGGGAAGTTAAAATGTATTACTTTGCCCAGCAGAATTCAAGTAAGTAGTTATGCTTCTAACTCCTCCTAGCTTACATGAAGCATCTTTCTGATCCAAACCCTTGTGAAACAGCAGAACGAATATTTTTGTGAACCAACATAGAAAACCATGGGTATAAGATTTTTTTCCATTGCTGAAATAGAAACCTCTCTGAATGCTGGGTAAACAGCTTTCTTTCTCTTGAGGATGGACTATTGCTACACAGATGTGAAAGTCAAGTACATTTTTGCTGAAAGACATTTTGACTCATCCCATTTGAAAGGACCACTTCCTTGTTATTCTTTTTTTTTTTCCCTTTTTCCCTTGAATGAGTGGTTTCCCATACATAAGAGAAGAAAATGTAACCCTGAAACTGCTACTGTAGCATGACCTTTGGCTTTTCAGATGTGAGTCTCTGATATTTCCAGCGGATGTGAGGGTGGGTTTTGCTTGCATGCCTTGATGAGGATGTGGAAGGATGAAGAAAGGGGAGAAACTCCCAAAATATACAGAGAATATTTCTAGTAACTTGCAGAGGCCAAGCAATTCTCTCTCATGCATGACATTTCACACAAAAATAAAAAAAGTGAGTGGTTCATGCTATTCTAAAGACAATTTGCAATTGGAACCAATTCTCAGTCTTTTCTAAAAACCCAGTGTGGACTCACAGGAAAACCTAAGGCGGGGGCTCTGGAGGTCATCTAGTTCAGCCTGATGCTCAGCACAGGGCTAGTGGCAATTTTATCCCATAGTAAACCACTTTTAATGTGAGTTTCCTCCTGCATAACCTAGTGGGATTCGTCTGCTGCAATTTATGTCAGGTGGTTTTTGTGGTTTTACTGGGAGCTTCAGAGAGTAGTCTGCCATTTCCACAAATGTTGCACTTGGCTATAGATGGCAATTTTATCTCTCTTGAGTGCCACTTCTGGCTGAAGGGATCCAGCTCCCTCAGCTTCTTCTGGTATGTCATGTGCAGCAGGGCAGCCCTTCACCAGCTCAGTGGGGACTAGGAAAATGAATCACTACACTACACATGAAAGCAAAGAAAATCCCCACAGTCAGGCAGGAGGGACTTTTTGGATTTTTTTCCCTGCTCTGTAGGGAAGAGAGATTGCATCACACGAGTTCTCACAGAGAAGTTTCTGAGGAAGCGACGCAGACTTTCACTGCACAGTGCGTGCCTTCCTCGCTTCCTGCCCACAGGTACAAACTGTTCACCTCTCACTGTTAAAGAGCTTGGGTCAACATTTTAAAGATTACAGTTAGAAATTCCCAATGCTATAGCTGCACCTAGATGGCGAGATATTTGACCATATTAAAGATGAAGATCTGCCAAAAGCTCAAAAGTAGCAAGTCATTATTTGCACATGCAGAATTTATTTAACAATGTGCTACACACTGAATTGACTGGGAAGTTAGAACCCACCATTAATGTTCATTGGGAACCGAAATTAATACCAAACCCCAAAATAGCTCATTTAAATGACAAGTTCCCTTAAAACTGTCAGGTTTTCTCACTTGCAAAGCTATAGGATTGTACTTTTTCCTACCACTAAGGAGTGCTGTAGCTAGTTTAAGCTCATTAAGACCCATTTTTTAGGTTGTGGATCCCTCACCAAGTCATCTGCAGACAAAAATCTACCAGCCTGGAGACATATGGAATTAATATTCCCTAACTTGTTGGTTTTGTTTAAATAATCTTCATAGCATAGTAAAGGTGCCAAGTGCTCATTCAGCCAACAGAAACCACAGGTAAGACTGGAGAGGCAAAACACAAACACTGCTCATGCTTTCTTGGTCCACCTACTAAAGTAAAGAAAAGCTCAAAGCCTGATAGTGTCAATACTCTCTGACACACTGCCAGCACAGGCAGCTGAGGCAACCCCTGAAATATTGGTAATGTGGGTAGGATATGACCCACACAATGATTTTTTCGTAGGCATTGGAAGCCTCTGTGCATGATCACCAAAGCCCTGTCCAGACCACAAACTGCGCTAGGCTGGCTCAGCACATGGCACAAGAAGGGCAAGGGGTTGGCAGGCTTGCATTCGGGAGAAGACAGGCAGGACCAGGATGCCTGCCTCCACAGCTGTCATCAAAAATTGCACTGCAGAAGGAGCAAACACTTCTGGTAGCTACTTTGGGCAATAAAAGCTGGAAAGAGGCAAGCTCCAGGGGTTTCCCTGGCCAAGGGAAAAAAGAAGGAAAAAAGAACGAAGAAACTGCTTTTCACTCATCTCTTCTGCAAGTAGAAGTTTGCAAGCATCACACTTTATCCTGTGGCTCGGTTCTGTGGTTGTCTTTTGAATTCTCAGTATCACCTCTCCACCATCCAAGGAGTGCAAACTCTAGACCAGAAAGTCCATTCTTACAGCAATCTTCACCACCACCATCTCCAAATACCTACTGAATTTGTATATACTCTGTAGTTTTACAAGCCTATTTTTTTTCTTAATAAATACAATGTTGCAGACCTTGTGTGCATACGCTCTGGGCATTCAAGAATCAGCGTGCTGAGCTTTTTAGGACAGAACCCTCCACATTTAACTGGTTTTCACACTTCTCAGAGGTGTTAGTTTCAGTCTACTGCAACATGACCGTTTAACCATTAAGATCACCCTTTGAATCTTAAAGACAAAAAGCTTTGTTCCATATTCTCCGTCTTAAAGGAAATGAAGTTTGGTGTATCTCAAATAAAATTGCTAGTTCTGCTGCACACCCTGAAACAATTGATGAATTAATTCTTTGTAATTCACTATCCAAATTTACAGTACTTTATTGCAATTCCTATGCAGATTTGGGGGAATGGGTATGAATTGGTACTGTACTAAAAGCTGATATAAGGCCAGACTGATGCCTGAAACAAAGCCACATGGAAGGGACTGGGAAATGGCAAAGATGCTCTCGACCTCCTTGCTACCACTGCCCTCTAGCCATTGAGGCAAGTTTTCGCAACCCTTCCTTGCTTATAATTGATCTCACACTTCATCACACTTGCAGCAAATTTATCATAGGCCTCAACTCTCCCAAACCTGGTAGCAGAAAGCACACAACAGAACAATACAGCTTCCATCCTCTGGAACGGAACTGCACATGCCCTCCACCCTTCCTACAATTAACTGAGCTGCTATTAATTTGCAAAATATATTACAAAACACAAAGTAGTCCTACCCAGAAAGAAAACAAAGTGTATTTGTTTTTGTTTTTTCACTCTGTATTTTTAATCTGAAAGAATTTTTACCCTCTGTGAAAGGATGTTTTTGAAGGGTTGTAAGTTGAGTCTGTGTTATTCAAGTGATGCCAGCACAGAAAGAAAGCCAGATCAGAGCTGACATTCTTAACTGCTGTACTGTGCACATTGCAAGTATTTGACAACTGCAGGATTAATTTTGCAGAACACACAGCAAGCTGGCTGGCAGAACCAGCCGGTCTGCCGGCTCGTTTGCTCTGCTTGTAATGCTTTTCCTCTTTCAAGCTGTGGCTGGACAGCAGAATTTAAAACATCACACAAATAAGACTTCTGTGATAATTTTTATTTCTAATGAACAGTAACAGTTTCAAGGAAGGCCAGCTTTCCTTGCTCTGTAGCAATCAATCCATTCAAATGGTCTGACCATTTAATAACTGTCCATAATTTTAAAATAGAATATAAGGAATTGTCCCCAGGCTCAAGCAATAGAACTGGACTTAAGTTAGTGCAGGCTGCATCAATGGCATCAAAGGGCAGAGGAGAAATCACAATGCAGATGATGGTCAGTAGGATACAAGACCTGGCTGCACACAGCTACACACAACGTGCCACACACATCTCCACCCAAACAGCATTTGGATTCTCAAAAATGCTCAAGCATACACTACACGTAACTACCATGACCGGAGACAGATTCAAAAGCAAATTGAATCTTCAGACAAAAGCTAACAGTCATAAAGAGGCAAGGACACACATTTTTCTTAAATTTTAATATAAAAATATTTAAAATGTACAGTATTTACAAGAATTACAGATTTCAGCCCAATGATTGCATCCATGTAGAGAATACAGAAACAGTATTAATAAACAAGAACTACATAGTTAAAGGACTGAATTATAAAAAAAAAATCACACTAAAGAAATCTACACAGATCACCTTTTCCTGAGATGAAAGGTGTTTTGTATTTGGTTTGCTGTTTGGGTTGCGTTTTCACTTTTTGGGTTTTTGGTTTTTTAAAGACATGCTGAAACAATTAATTTGAACCAAGTACATCTCTTGTTTATTAATACTCAGCTGTTTATACGGAAGCACTTCTGAGCAACTGGTTATTCCTAACCCTGAGAAAAACAGGTCTTCTCATGCATGTTTCTTTTTCTGCATTCTTCTAGTGAGGGATTACATAAAAATACGCAAACCTGTTCCAGGCAACTGGGACTCTACATGGTGTCTTGTTTCCACAGATGTCAGTATATTTGACAAACTTTCTTTTTTTTAAGCTACATTATTGACTTATGTGGAAAAACACACAAACCAGACTTGATGTTTCTGTGCCAGCACGCAGTACTGCCACAATATTTCAATGTTAACTGCAGATCTAATAATAAAAAATTACGATGTCCACTCAAGAGCATGAACTAAAGAAGTTCTTAGAAATGTCAGGTAAGAGGCTGAAGTTTTGTGAAGTTCTCTTTCACAGGATATAATGCTCTGGAGTCTTATATCATCACCCAAATCATCTTGGGGGTGAAGAAGGAAGGAACGGTAAGCAGTCAGGAAAAGAGCAAAAATCAGCTGAAAAACTCTGAAGTGGCAAAACCTTCTAAGTGTGTCATACTGGATAGCTGATACATCTAAAAAAGGCATGAATATTAAATTATTTTGTATGTGTAAAATATTAGGCACTTTCATATTCTGGATCAAGGTGCTATGTTATAAATATTCAGAAGCTCAAACAAACTACTTCTTAATCACAAGAAAATTAATTGAACTAATTCAATTAGGTGAAAATGCATAGATAAATGCTACCTGACAGGCTCCCAACTACATTGCTCAGATATTTTGTATTACAGAACTGCAAAAGCAAGGCTAACTAGCTGTAGCTGGAAAGGCATTTCCATTTCTCTGTCCCAAGAAGTCCTAACGCTGCAAGCTGCTGGATTGTATCCAGAGATACCACCAGGCACTTGCCCTACGTTTAGCCTCTCAGTACCACTACTGGCAACTCCTGAAAACAGGACTGGTGCTAACAGAGCTTAATGACCCAAAAAAGCATCCTTGTCTCACTGTGACCTCACATTTTCAGCTAGCCACAGCTAATAAAAGAATCCTGGGCTTTGTGCACCCTTAAACATCTTTATTTCACAATTACAAAAGCTGTAAGCTGGCCCGAGCCATTTAAACATCTAAACTATCCCTGTACTACTGGTTACTTAAGTACACAGCACACAGAAGAGAGACTGCAGTGGCGTTTGTAAGTGCAGAAATTTTGATTAAGTACATTTAACCTTGTGTTATTTCAACAGGAGGTCTGTTGTGTGTATATATTTATATTTATATATATATATTTATATGTCAAAGCACTTGTACTATTGTTCCTGATTCTCAGCTAACAAAATAACTGCCTTTCCAATATACCTATCTCCCATGCCAAATGTTTCCCATATGCTTATGATATATTTTTGTGTCACTTCTTATTGAACTTGACATCAGTGTTCTTAATGATACCCTAGCTCCTGGCTGGGTTCTTTTACTCCCATTTGACTCCATGTGACTTGGAAGATTCAGAAGAATGCACATTGTAGTGGTATTGCAGGGGGAAGAGAAAAGAATCTGAGACAGTTACTTGTTTTTAAAATGTGTCTATCTGCATTCCTCTTCCAGTGTGTCAGCAAAGGAAAATCTGCCAGAACAATGAAACACTTATGCTCACACAGATCTAAGATGCTGAGTCTTAGTTCTAACAGCACCAAGGTTTCCACAGGCACTGTTAAGAATGTAAATCAAATTTTAAAAGAAAAAAATTACATACTGCTGACAGAATCTTGGTCTTGAGGCAGATACATTAAATCCAGGAATTGCCAGAGTTAATTCATGACCTTCTTGGAAAACACCAACTTTTTTTTTGGACAAAACTGACAGAAGGAAAACAAGCTACCAATTGCAAGGTTAAATACTCTGAGCAGTTGCAAAGAAAATACTCACCAAATTGTCTGATCAGAAATGTCTTCCCAAAAAACAAGGTTAACTTCACAGTTTCTAATGCCCTCTTTATCCCTTCAGAGCCAAGTTTAACTTAAACACTTATCTGACATTTATAAATTCCTGAGGTATTTATTGCAATTCATATTTATCAACAAACCTCCAAACCCAGAAAGAAGTTACATCAACTCCAATCTATGCACAAGACACAGCTGCCTCATCTCCTTAGCAGACAGCTTGACAGAAGCTTCGATGAACCACATCACTACCTGGAAAGTCAGTTTAGTTGAAGTTTCAAGCACTATTAATGCTGCTTTTTAAAAAGCCTTCTTGTAACACCAAGAGAGTTATGAGAGTTATTTTCTGCACTTCTGCCATAGATGTATCTACACATTAGTGGATCCTAAGCAGTAAGTCACTTAGCATTGCCTTCTACAAACTCAATCCAGAGTATGACATTGAAGAAGTTGCTAGGGGGTCTCACCATGTTTGTATATAACAAACAGAAACAAATCACAGCCAGTTAACAAATACTAATTGGGCTTTCCATGATATCATAACTATGAAATTCACCTGCTTGATTTGCCTTTTCCTAAAATTGGTTAGCAGGGTTTTGATCATCTGTTACTTTCCTGTGAGTAGAGATGGGAAAAACAGCTATTGTCTTTAAATCTTTTGTACCATTGTGGTCACTATCTGATAAATAAAATAATGGAAGCACTCCTGAAACTGCTGTTTAAACTAATTTCACCTTAAGAATACTCATGTCACTTAGAAATGTAAGGATGGAAGTACTTTGACACTGGTTTTCCTTTAAAACCACCTGCTGTCACATGCTAACAATTCTGATAATCCTATAAAAATGTCTCTAAAAACAAAACCACGATTTTGTATAAAGGGACCTGTAAAATGTTCTTTTTTCCTGAACTAAACTTCATTAATAACCACTCTAAACACTTCCTACAAATAGAAAATACCTATCAAATCTTGACTAAAGGGAAATAAATGGATTGCACAGATTTTAATATGAAAAAATATATAAAATTATAAAATTATTATTCTTCAGTTTTCAGAACTACAATCTCTACGATAAAAAATTCAGACAGCTGTCAGATGACAATAAAACTTATGAAGTACAATTTAACCACACTATTTTTCTATTTTCTTGATGCGTATTTTTAGATTATGATTTTGTGTAATTCCCAAGTTTTGTTATAAAAACGGGAAAAACAGCAGTGATTTTCATCCTGCTAGAAAACGTACTTGGAAGAAGTTCTATTGATTTCTATTTAAAGAACATATTATTCTAAAAATTAGGATAAAAATGCCCCAGAAGAAACCAGGCTTCTGAATTTTCAGGACATTTTCTAAAGAATTTGTGCAACCACCCATTAGACGTTTTTTTTTGTTCCACAATGGTCAGTCAGCCCGCTAATACAATCTGGAGTTACCCAGAATGTGACACGGTTACCCACGTCACTAGGTGATCCAAACGGATGCTGCTACACACAAGCAGCAGCAAAGACGACAAGTAACTGGTACTTTTACAGAATTGTTAGGGCTGGAAGGAACCTCTGGATATCATCCAGTCCAACTCCCAGGCAAGGCAGGGTCACCTAGAGCAGGTGACACAGGAACGTGTCCAGGTGGATTCTGAATGTCTTTGGAGAGGGAGACTCCATGATCTCCTTGGGCAGCCTCTTCCAGTGTTTTGTCACCCATGCCCAATGCAGAGTTCCTCATGCTGTGGTGAACTTCTTGTGTTCTTCGTTTATGGCCATTACTTCTCACTTTGTTAACATGCAATCAAATTCTTAAAATATACAGGAAGATCTTATAGGCATATTCTTACTTAAAAGAAATAGTAGCATTTAATATAAAAATACTCTTCAAGAGAAAAACATAAGCAAGAGGATACCTCCAATAACAGTAAAAACACTCAAACATTTCTTGCATGTCTATCATAATCAAGTGAAGGATTTCTTAAGCATTATGTTCACTGAATTAATTTTGAAAAGGATTTGAAGCAGAAGTAATAATGGTACAGCTGCTGTTTTATAGCCAATGGTATGTTTTCTATGGATTATTGTTAAAAAACACAGCACTATTTCAAACAGGAAATAATGAGTTATATCATATATAAAAGCATTTGTAAAAGGGACTATTATGAAACTTTCCCACACTTTTAATGGCATTTTCAGGCACTACTTTCAGTTGTGTACTAATCAGAACAAGTACAGCTTGTAGATTTTCACAATTTAACCCAGACTTTCCATAACCTTCAGTAATGCTGTTCTTACTTAGTTGTGGTTAAACACTTCAGTTACCCAGGTTACTCAGTTGACCTGTACGCATTCACAGGCTGCTCTTCACCGACATCCAGCATCAACATATCTAATGGAACATGAGGCCTGTCATAGCCAGAAACTTTGAAGCAGCTGCTTGGTGTGACAGTTTGCTGTGTTTCTGTGGTAGAAATCTCTACCCCTGAAGACTCACTGGATATATCCATTTGGCTACTGTCAGAAATGAAGTAACTCTCTTTTACTTCACAATTTTGTTCATCAACATCATAAGATACCTCCTCTGTGCTTTCCTGCACAGGCACCTCTTCTACTTTGGCTGGTGCCTCTGGGGAAGGGACAGAAGACTCCCCTTCACAGGAATTCTCAGGAGTAACAGTTTCTTCTTCTGGCTCTATCTCAAGCAAGGTTACTTCACCATTCACTGGCAATGCTGAGTGGCCTGACGGGAAGTGGATTATGGATATGTACTTCCCCTCTGACACTGGTCCCAGTAAGGGATTTGCGCTCAGGTTTCTCATCACACTGGCCTTAAATGGGAAGAAAAAAAAAAAAAATCACTTTTTCAGTTTAAAGGTTCAAAAAATATGTAAGCTGATAATAACAAATTTAACATCATCATAATGAATTCCAAAAGAAAACTGCAAAATTAAAATCTGGCACCATCATTAGCCTACATCCAGGAGTACAACTGTTGCATTAATATGCAAGATCTCAAAAATGCTTTCTCTGGGCAAGCACATTTGCAAAGATCAAATCCATTTAATGTCACCCATTGTATTTTAAGTCATTTGAAGTTTTCAATGCACAAGAAGACAGCAAAAGAAGAAAGAGACATAATACCCTTCAGCCAGGGAAACCTTTCATACTCTATAGCTAATGAGTGTGACTTACAGCAGCTGTGATAATTTCTGGCACCTGTCTCAACCAGGAGGGAAGTGAACAACATAGCCAGAAGCTCTATCTATGCTGAAGTCTCCCAGCTTATTTCACAGAGTCACTAAGCAGTCCCTCAATGCTGCAACAAACTTTGATATGTCACTTTGAAATCCCTCCACTCACTGATCATATGAATTCTTTCAATGGCCAGGCTCCAGCTTGTCTTAAACAATTATGATACACTTTCAGGCTGTTTAGGTTCCTTAGCCTTTTTTTTTTCCATGTCTTTTCAAGAATATATGCACATGAAAAACAAAGTAGAGTAATTTTTCAGCTATTTAATGGTGTTTCCTAAAGATAACAGAGCGCCTAGGGAGAAAGAGTTAAGTAATAGCATTCTTTTCTAAATTTCATAACTCACTAGGTATGTGTATCACAGACTATCAAATATTACAGACGTGAATTTCTTAGTAAAATATACTATCACTGTCTTTTCAGATTCTTTGTAAAAAAAAATAAACTGCCTGAAAATTCAGATGGAGGTAAATTAGGAAGAAAGGGATGTAAACAGGAGGAAGAAAGAAGAAGAAAAATAACATTAAGAAAAATTACAAAGAGGCACAAAGAACCTCCCGGTCTGTATTAGTGTAAGAACTGAGAGGGAAATCAAAACCAGATGATCCAATCTGACTGTGCTTTTCAAGAGTCTTCCCTGATCAAAAGGTTGTGAGACTGTAGCTTTACATTCAATCCTTTACCAAGTGCTGACTTCATTAGAAATTGCCTTCATGTCTCACTGCAAACCCATTCTCTTTCCCCTCAGCAACCCTGATACCTGTTGATGCCACTCTGGGGTTAAGGCTGGATCAATAAAAGCATTACAACTTAGGAAAACCAACTAGCCAAACAACAAACACCACCACAACCCAAGCAAATACACCCTGAAAAGCAGTTATTGGTCATCTAAGTGAGTTTTACAAACAGCTGTGTCAACACCACTAAGGTAAGGCAATCCCCTGGGGCATCAAGGGTTGCCACTGAAAAACTAGTAAAAAGTGCATTCACGTGGTTCCTGACAACAGTACAACTAGCCACCATTCAGCCATCAATGTCTCTGAATTTTCTTTTTCTGATATGGGGAAACAGTCAGAATACTACATAAAGAATATTCAGAGCAATTTCCACAAAAAATTCATTAAAACCACTCATTCACAAGAAGCAGATGATTAAAAGTTAGTTGCAAGGAAGAGACTACAATCAATAATGGGTAGATACTGAAAATGTTAAGAACAGCTGATAGGATTAATGTACTTTTTGAGACTCTCTTTACACAGGTATATTGGATATATATCCAAAATACTGGATACTTATGCTATACAACACTGATCTTGAAGGGATCTGCATCCATATTTTTTCAGGATGTGGGTTAGCAAAAATATGACTCCAGTAATTCCACAGCAAGTGGGATTTACCTTACAAAAGAAGGTAATTCTCTGTGTAAGCCGGACTACTTGAGGAATGTGAATTAAACCAAAATATTACAGAAACTATGCTCAGAAGCTGCATTTTCAGCTTTCCATCTCTCCCCATACCAGTACATGCTAAACTGAAGTTAAAAATAAAATCTAGTGAGTTCTTGTTTCTATCCTTATGGATTTTCACACAGCTTTAAAAAAAATCAGTCCTTAAATGTGTTAAAGGGACAGCCTTGTGTTCTACACAGGTCCTGCATTTCATAATGAGAGCTGGCAATACTTAAGAGACTTTTAGGATAAAATACATATTCTCTGTACAGCTACATCCAAGACATCTCAAAAAAGGAAACCCATTTTTGTCTTGGCAAGTTCTTGACCAAGGCAAGATGGTGCAAAGACACTACTATTCCCATTCCTGAAAGAAGGAAGCAATCACAAGAAAAAACTCCTGTGGGTTTCCCGGTACCAAAAGTTTTTTAAGAGTCACTGAGTCATGACAAGACAATTTAGCAACCTGTGCAGTTGTTTCTAGCTTCAAAGATAAGAATTACAGCTTATTACACTAACTGGAATACCATTCAAAAGATCTTAAGTAACAAGGGTAATTAAGATACAGCTGCTATTTGAAGGAAAGTATTTACCATAGGTAAGTTAATATTTTTCTTTTATGCACATTATCTAATATTAGCCAACTGACAATTAGTGAGCTTAAGGCAGATATCAGCAGTATTTCCGGGCATGTGGAGGTACTCACGTAACTTCCTGTCTCTGATAACAGCACTTGAGCTTTCAGGTGTTTCACTGTCTCAAGAGACTAGGGAGATACACTGCTGAAATCAGGCTCATGGACATAGATAAATAACATCCCAAGGAATCCGTAACAGTTAAGGTAATTAAGAGATTCTTTCTTAACTTTCTTTTCTAATGACATGTCCACCGACGAATTCCAAGTAATTTTCAAGTGCACATTTCATGGAGGAGAGTTTGAGAACTCAATTTCAAATCTTATTAGGATGATGGCAAAAATCTGTGTGGTCTTTGCATGGTTCCCCAAAACATTAATACTATGTAAATTTATGAACAGAAGACTATGTTACTGCCCCCTACAGATGCTCACAGGGAAAAAAAAATTCACAAAAGTAATGAAGCAGCTTCTGTATTGTAAGATGACAATTATTTATGGCAAGTACAAGTCAATATTTACAGGAATAATTAGTTTCACCACATCAAAAATATATGTTCTATGACAAAAAAAACCAACAAAAACAAAAAACCAAAAAACCCCAGAGCTGCAAAGAAAATTCTCAAGTGTTTTGTGAATACCCTTAAGTGTTCTGCAAATACAGAGAGAACACAGCCTTGTCATTCCTGTCAGAGTCAGAGAAAGCATCTGCAGAGAGCAGAAAAGTTGGCTTAAGTAAGACTCAACTTTCACTTTTAGCTCATTCTCTTACAGAGTGGATGTTTTCTAACCACATAAATACTTGCCACCACTTAAAACGCACTGAAGAGAAAGACAGTGAAGTTAAAGCAGAGAGAGATGCTGACAGCATATCACTAAGTTAGGGCCAGGTTCCTTTAGAAGTGGGTAACTCCTTATCATAAATATTAGAACAAAGATCTAGTACAGGAATAACCACAGGACAAACTGCAATGACTGAAGATGAAGGGTGGAAAGAGACAGCTTCTTGTTATACCTTTTGTGAGATAAATAAAAGTTTTAACTACAGCTGAACTGCTGAAACATCAGATTCCCCTGATCCAGGCAGAAGACTAACATGAAGTCTTGTAAAGGAATATGTCCCACTTCACATATGCATATTCCTGGAAAGATCCTACTATTTATAATGATATTTAAAACTTTTAAACAAACATGTTTTCTGATGAACCAAATAATTTATTGCCTATACTGAACAACAACTGCACTGTGGAAGTAGGACCAAGAAATGACTGACATGTAATTCTTAGGAGTCACAAACAGCATAGAAAACACAGTATAAAAGCTCTTGAGCTCTAACTGGCAAAGGATTTTTTCTTTTCTCTGAGTATATGAGACTTGCAAAGGTAGCTGCTTGATGGTTACTCTTTCTTATTTTTCCTTCTGTTGGAAAATTCCAAGTTGCTGGAAGTCACTCAAATGATGTTTTCGCATCTACTTAAAGCTGCCAGGAAGCAGGATACCGGAAAAGAGTGATCCTAAGGTAGGAAATCTTGCCCAGCCTTTTAACAGGTGGCAAAACTCCCCAGATGTTTTTATTTTCAGACAAGCTCAAGTAAGGGACGATGATCACAATCTGTACAGAAAGAAATGCCTAGTACATATTCAAATGTCAGTGACAGGCTCCAAGCACCATTAAGTCTATACAGATAACGTCATATAACTAAACTTATTGTTCATATTAATTATTTGAAATGTTTATTCTAACCATAATTATTCATAAGTTATTAAATGCTCATTTTACATTCCCAGTATTCATACACAGTATTCATATCACCTCTATTGAAACTACCTCTATGAGTTCTGCAACTTGTATTTGTCATTAGAGATGCAAATGGACAGAAATATAGAATACCCTGATCTGGAAGGGACCCACAAGAATCAGAGTCTCTCCTGACTCCACTCAGGGCAACCTAGAAGTCAAACCATACATCTTAGGACAGGGGCCAAATGCTTCTTGAACAGGATTTGGGCAGTGACCACTTCCCAGGGGAGCTTGTCTCGGTGCCTGACCATAGCTAACAGTATTTATAAACAGTTATAGGCTTCATTCAGCTCCTTAGCAATAAAATGTGATGTAGAATGTGAACAAGACTCCGGTTCACAAAGTATGCAGCCCAGTAAAATGACAATATGGGAACACAAATGAGTTTCTATAAGGTGACCTCAAGCATGAAGTTGGAGTATACATCAGGAAGCTCACAGGTGTTAAGGAGTGCACATTCTATTAGCAACATTCTTTTTCCTGATCCTTTAGATGGGATATCACAGTGGTACTGGAAAGCCAAAGTAACTGTAGATCCATTGAGCACAACACAGTAATCCAGCATGACCCATCTTCTGTTACAATGAATGGTCTTCACAAAAATTGCTGTTGTATGTACACAGGACACAATGTTACATATTCAGATAATTACACACTGGTGCAAAGATGACAAAAAATCTCCAGCGTCTCTACAAGTCTGTGTGTTTTGATATTGGGGTCTAGCTGCAGATGTCATCAGAGAGGTTTCTCTCATCTGAGTTTTTTTAAAGCAAACAGTGTGAATGGCTACCTCCAAACTAGTCCCCTGGCTCCATTACAGTCCATGGAAAGAAACAGGAATTTCAGAGAGCATTTTGTCTGATCAGAAGTACATGCAATTTCAAACAAGATGAATCATCTTGTGCTGCACAAGTTGATGGACTAGATCACCGCTTTACTACAAAGACACCACCTCTGGCTTGGATAGCTCCATTTAATCAGAGCAATCTCACCTCCTAATATTCTATTCCAAAGAATGCAGACTCCAGAGGGATCTTATGCATTGAGTATGGAGGGGTCATTTAAAAGGGTTTTGAAACTCAAGAACATGGAATCGAAGATCACTGCCTACTCTCTCTATAAATGAGATCTCCTCCATCCGCTGAGGAGACAAACTCTTGCTACAATGTGTGCTATGATTGCTCTTTACTACTGCCTCACTTGGCAGTTCTTTGAAGTTGTGGTTGTTCATTCGTTGTGACTACCATGACACCAGGAGTTAGATACTCCACTCTTGCCTGACATGAAACCAGAGTGCTGCTGCTCTTTAAGGAACATCCACTGTTTCCCAGGGATGGCTACAGGGAGTTTTCAAGATAGAACAGTGGCTGACCTCTCTTCCAGGTGACTGCTCAGTGTGAGAACAAACTTCCCCATGTCCTTCTTTCCTTTTCATACAGCACTATTAGCCCCTCCCCTTATTCTGCACATCTTAGTGATGTGCAGAATAAGGGGAGGGGCTAATAGTGCTGCTAGTTATTGGAATTCTGCTAATTCTGCAATTAGCAGAATTCCAATACTACCATTTAATGAAGGAATCTCACAGCTCCTGTGACAGGATAAGGAAACGGGCACAAACTGGAACACACAGAATTTTTTCTGAACATAAGAAAAACTGTGAGGGTGGTTAAACAATGGAATAGGTTGCCCAGAGCAGCTGTGGAGTCTCCTTCCTTGCAGGTATTCAAGAGCCATCTGGATGTGCTCATGGGTAACCTGCTCTTGCGCTTGAGCAAAAGGGTTGGACTAGATGACCTCAAGAAGTCTTTTCTCACATCAGTGATTCTGTAGTTTTGTGTTTGCTACTAAAATGAGCATAAACCTGCCTTGGTATGCACACATTGAGTTTTTAAGAACCAAGTTCTCAAATTAGACCAACTACTGCTACTTCAGTTAAAGAGGGACTCAAGTCTAGCCCTAAAAAAAATAAGAGGCATCTGGTTGCAAAGGCTATCAAGAATATTAGACTGGCATAAATTCTAAACATCTATGAGATGATGGCAAAAAAACCAACAAACGAATAAAAAACAAAAAACAAAACCAAAACCAAAAAACCGATCAAAAAAACCCAAAAAACAACCCCCCCCCAAAAACCCAAAAACCCTACAAAACCATAAAAAAAAAAACAACCACAAAACAAAAAAAAAAAAAAAACCCAAAACAAAAAAACCCCCAAGAGACTGGAAAAAAGATAAGTAGTTATAGAACTTACCAAAGATTTAGGCAGCGTTATGTTCTTTTTCCTTAGTTTCTTGCAGCCACAATATACTGTCGGTATTACAGCCAAGCTCCCAATAACAACACACAGAATGATGATATCACGTTCACCTAAGAAGTTAAAGCAAAATCTACTAGGAATTTTGGAAAAACAAGCCATTGCTGTATCATTTAGAATAACTTCAGAAATTGTAATAGCTCAGAATGCTTAGCTGTAATGTGTCAATTTGTCAATCTACCAACTTCTTTCGCTCAAGAAAACTTAATACATAAAATGTTTATGGAGTAAATAAAAACTAAATGACAGGAGCTTTTCAATTTATATAAACATAATCACATTTTTATAGAAACAAAGGCATTTTGCACCTAATTTTTTGTTCCTTAGAGATGACAGATGGGGATGATGAGATTTGTACATTTTCCATGTGATAGTATATTAACTGACATAACTACACAGAGTTTACGTACAATAAAAGTAAAATGTGAAAATCTTCCAAAACTAGTAGGACTACACTAGTCTGACTCTCCTCAATGCCCTCCCCCCTCACTCATACTGCTGCTCCTGTGCATTCAAGAAAAACACAACTGCTTCTATCAATTTTATCTCTTTGCTGAACTTCTGGGTCATAATGAAGTATGACTACAATGTTTTTAAGAGGTTCAGAGACATAAATTTGGGTCACTATCTGCTTTTTGTTCTCTTTAATTAAGAAAAAGACATCATTACCTTCATTTAATGACTGTAGGTTTATAGTTACTTCAAATCAAAAGTCTACATACATTTTCCTCAGTGATGAGGCTGAGCAAAAAGCCAGATGCTAGATGAAGCAATGGCTATGAAAACCACATAGTTCAGTGAATGATCCATTTGTGATTTTTTAATTACATCAGCGATCATGTGCAATGGAAACAGGTTCTGTAATACCAACAACACAGGAAAAACACCTCAAAAATAAGTCAGGGCCACTTGAAAATAATACATGATCTGTAAAGGTCAGAACTGTCAAAGTGCATTTGGAAAAGAATGACTAAGCTTTCCCTATATTTTCTATTCTCCCACAGGCATGCCATGGCTATATCAGAGCTCAAATACTTGCTAGATCAGATCTGTGTTCAGATTCAGTATGTTCTTACTACAGTATTAGAATCCTCTTACTCAATGTCTGACTGAGAGGAACAGGAGTGCAGCTTTCCTCTGATGGAGCACCAACCATCAGATAATCAAAAATTCCTTTTGCTGAAACACAGTAAGTGGAAACTTCATCAGCAACTGGGATTTTGAGGCTACACTTATGCATTGTACAATCATCCTCGTAGAGCACTTCGGTCTGCAAAAAAATGGAAGATATGTTGTATCATTTCACTCACTAGAACAATGTTACAGTACCTTCTACCACTTTCAAAAATGTTAGAACACTATTATATGTGTTTTCCTACATCACCCATATGACTTGCAAAAACTGTGTGAACATCAGCTACCTTAGGATGTTGTATTTGATCAGACCATGGTATTTTCCAGCTAAAACTCACGGTTCATAGTATAGATTCACATTCCTAATTCATTTATAAAACTTGTACCTAGACACATCTGAAAAGGTAATTGTAAGTAAACACACCTACTGTAATTTTCCTTGAGTTCACCCTTCATGATTGCTAAATAAACTGGTGTAAATATCTTGAAAGATCATTTTCTTAAGTGAAAGGCTCTTGAGACAAGTGAGAGGGGCACAAGTAAAATTACCAATGTTTTAGCATGTATGCAGAAACGGCAGCATGTGATCAAGTAACTGTGACCTTGTGCAGCTAATGCAATGATCTACTTTTTGTTGTAAGCATTCATTTGGACAACCAAAATACAGGTCTTTCATTCACTTATCTCATTGTAATGCACTCAACATCTCAGGTATTCAACTATCTCCTTGGTATCTGTTAGCTCCAAGTGTCATAGGAGTAAATCCTTTGTACAGGCATTTAAGGTAAAAGTGTGTTTTTAATTTTAAGTTTTGGAACTTACCTTATTTTCACTATCCCGAACAGTCACCAAGTACTCAAGCTTTGAATAAATGTCTTCAATACAAGAAAGAGGGAATACAAAATGGTAAATATCAACCATGATTTTATCACCGTGTCTTGAGAGATTCAGTTTTGGCGGTCCTATTTTTCCTGCAACACATTGCACCATTGCTATTAGGCCAAAGCTTTTAGCATAAAATATGGTATTTATAGTTAGCTTTCCAAAATTCATCAGAGATTTGAGAAGAATTATGTATTTATTTCCATGCTGTTAGCATTGCATAGCTGTGGTCAGACCTCTATGTTGCTTAGCAGTAATGGAGGCACTTGGATACATTAATTAATCAGTTTCTAAAATGGAAACAGATTGTCCATTAATAATTTCACTGCTAAG
Source organism: Pardalotus punctatus (assembly GCA_013400915.1). Lineage (NCBI taxonomy): Eukaryota > Metazoa > Chordata > Aves > Passeriformes > Pardalotidae > Pardalotus > Pardalotus punctatus. The sequence goes on along the minus strand of VZTX01003203.1, from coordinate 11,066 downwards.
CAATTCAACTTTCCTAAATACATAAGGCCATAAAAATTCAGCTGACAACAGAAAAAACTAACAGCAATTCAACATACATGAACCAGAACCAAACACAAAATCCTGCTGACTAGATCCCACCATAAACCATCTCAGTTAAAAACAACACTGTACTGAAACAAAAGCTATATGAAAAGCTAAGCAAATCTCACTGTGAGCAACAGGCAACATTTGGAAACTCTGGACTTCCCATGGCAATGGCCTATGTGAATTTTCGTGTCTAATGGTCTGACTGAACCTAAGTTTCTTGTTCAATGGGAAAAGGATTTTGTCTCTCTTCTTCATACACGACCACCAATTTTCTGGAAACTGTCACGCTCAGCATTACTACCATGACTTCTGTCCCTTTGCCAAACTCTAGAAACCAGCCATTACTTTAAGTCATAGGACTGTTGGGTGGGGATGAAATCATAGCAGAAAACAAAGAAGGATTCCACTCCTTCAGCTCCAGCAACACAGAAATCCAGCTCTCGCTAAAGCATAGCCCAAGTAAGAAAGGATTTAAGGTTCTGCCTGAAAGCTGTATGCTGGGAATGGAGCAAGCATGATAGGAAGTTTCTTGGTCTTTCCTCACTCTGCAGCATTTCCTTTGCACTACCCATGCAATGCCAGGGGGCTGCCACACTCCTGGATTGTAGACACAAAATTTAAAGACTGATTTTTTTCCAAGACAGCCCAAAGGATTTACATGAAGAACTAGTAACTAGTTATCCAGTTACAGCTTCTAGATAGTACCTAGATACCTGAAGCTATCAGTACATGGCATTCTAAGTGTCAAGCAAGGCATCACTACTTCAATGATGCCTAAAGGTCCACATTCTCTGCTGACACCTTCCTACCCTAAACTGGTGTCTGGGGTACCAGGCAAGAATATGGGAAAGATTCACAGTGCACCATCAGCATCACCTTCTTGCCTTTAGATATTTTGAAACAAATATTCAGATACCACAGAGCCAGGGCTAACAAATACTAGGAAGTTCCTACTAATCAATCATCACGCTTCATTTCATCCTGGACTCCTGGCTTTAAGATATTCCCAAGTACAATTAGCAGAGCAAAAAGAGTAATTACTAACTTTCTAAATTTTTGGAAAAATTACAATGTTTAGTTTAGATGCAACTTACCATGCCTTTGCAAAATAAACTCATTTGCCTCGACATATTCAGACTGTTGAGACCCAACAACAGCTTTAACTCGAAGCCAGTAAGAGGAATAAGGTTCACATATTTCCTCTGAGATATCACAAAAATTAGCTGAAATGTTCACACAGGCTGATACGTTCTTATACCGACCTAAACTGTAAAACAGATCAAGTAATAGTTAATACAATTTCAACTGCACAATTCTGTGAAATGCATTGCCTGTAACAAAAAACTGTGAGGGTGGCCAGGATCCATGAGAGCACAGATTGCCCAGGGAGGTTGTGGCATCTCCTTCCCGAGGGATATTCAAAAGCCAACCGGACATAGTCTTGGATGACCTGCTCAAGCAAGGGGTTTGGACCAGAAGACCTCCAGAGATCCCTGCCAACCTCAACCATCCTGTTACTTGACAAATTTTGCCTTAATTTACACTTGGACAACCTTTACCCTACATGACTTCACTACATAGAAACAAAAGAATTTACCAAGGCCTGACTTTTATATGCTTCTAGAGAATATCCAGTATAGGAAATAACAAAATAATATGAACTTACTTGTAAGGCTTGATTTCCACAATAAAATAAGGAGTTTCGGATACAGATGGGTAGTGCCAATGCAAAACTGTTTTGAAATTTTCAGATATTACTACAATTTCTGTTGGTGAAGACACTAGAAGAAAGAGAACAATTGCACTTTGATAAACAGACCTTTGCAAACACAAGAACAGCCAAATGTACTTCTAAATTATTTGGAAAAGGCAACATGCTAGACATAAAAATCACAAATACTTCCCCCAAATGAGCTAGTTTGTCACCAGTACAAACAGCTATGAGCCCTGTAAGCTGATTTATCACTCATCTCTCCTGCAGAGACAACTTTTGTCCTCTTTGCAACAACATCAGATAACCCATGAGCATTGAAAACAAGTCCATCAGATAGCCCATATCAGGTTCATAAGCAGTGATGATTATACCCCTTTGTTGGTCTTCTACAGATATACCAGCAAGACAGACAGTAAGACTTTACTCAAGTTAGAGGAAATTAGCCCACTTCCTGTAGATTTCTCTTGCTGTTCAGAAATTGAATTGGAATGGGTAGGGTGTGAGATGGTTACCAAAGCTGGAGCATCAAGACCAAAGTACAACAAGCCTCCTAGGGAAAGCCTGGATTCCATATGCATTTCTAACAATGATATGTCTTCCACTCCAGCAGTATTTTCAGTAAGCTGATGGCCAAAATAAACTACAAACATTTGTAAGCAATTTGAACACTGAAGCTATCATGCAGTTCCATATACACAAAATCATTTGAAGTTCACTTAGCAAATATCAGAGGTAATGTAGTAAATTAATGCAAAAATAAGAAGCAACACTGACAGTTTTCCATGTGCAGCAAGTATCTGTTTTAAGCACCAACTGCAACAGGGATATCAAAGGAGCACCTGCAGGGGAAGGAAAATTACAGGATCCTGTAACTATTGAAATCTGCCACATGACACTCAGGAACAGAAAAGAAATGGAGGTCACTCAACCAATTTTAGCTGTTACTACTCAGCTTCTCAATGTCTGATGTGGCACCCTTAGTATTCTCAATGTGGTTTAAACAAAATGTTGATGGAACTTGTATTTGACCTGCTCTACACTGCTGCTTGTTCACAAACAAGTGCTGCAACTTCACTCTGTCATATACTGAGGGAAAGTAAACAATTTTCACATCCTGAGAACAAGACCACAAATATAACACATTATTGAAAGTAATACATGGAGTCTGAGGTATGCTACTGACCACAAAGTTTTGATACATGTAACACAGATCACTCTGCGAATGCTTCTGTGGTTTATGTTTTAATAAGTACAAAGTGGTATTTCAGCTATTGGAAAAAAAGTAACATAATCATCAAATTCACAACCACAAGAAAAAAAAAGGTTACAAGTTGACAGAAGAGGTGTCAAGCACACAGATGTGCCAAAGTACACAAACGTTACTTCAAATATGCATTTTTAAGCCACAGTAGAGTTAGCCTTAAAAAAATTTAACTTTGATGCACTGTTATACAAAAGGAAGTGCTTAACAAAAGGGGTTGACCCCAGAGCACCGAGCAAGGTAGCAAATGCTACAGTAGGACCCCTCCATCATCTGCCTAAGGTTTGGGGAGGTCTGACTGGAAGCCAGCCACTATTCCAATTTAGAATAAGGGCATGAGGAAAGACCCAGGAAACCAGACCTGTTAGACTAACCTCAGGACCTTGAAAAATTATGGAGATGGCCATACTGGGTACTCTTGAAAGACACTTAAAGAACAATACAATCACCAGGAACAGTCAACAGGGGTTCACAAAGTGAAAATCCTGTTTAACTGATTTATTACTTGCCTGGTAGATGAAGGGAAGGCAGTGGATGTACTTTTTCTGGACTTTTATAAGGTTTTTCATTTGTCCCTCACTGTGTTCTTCTGAACAAGTTTTCCAACTGTGGGATGTGCAGGTTCAGAGCACACTGAGTGCGGAACTGTCTGAAGGGCAGAGCTCAAAGGGTTGCTGTGAATGAGACTGTGCTGGCTGGGGACCAGCAGTGTTCTGTGGGGCCCAGTTCTAGGGCCTGTCCTGTTCAGTATTTTTATGAATGATCTGGGTGCAGGAGTTGAATGTGCCTTGGGCAAATTTGCCAATGATACTGCACTGGGAAGTGCTGTCTACTCTCCCAAGGCATGTGAGGCCTTGCACAGGGAGCTAAACAAAACATCTTCATTGTCCAGCTCACAACCCCTTTATTCAGGCTGGCTATCTGATTTCTAATGGTTTCTTCTCCAGACCGTCCAGAGACAGTGCCTGGGGACACCACAGTCCCATTTCACTCCAGCATCAAGAGTCCAGACCACAGAGAACACTGAGATTTTCAAAGTGCTAATGTCTAATCTTTATAGATGCCATTTCTGCATACTGCCAATTAAAAGGCCATAATACTTCACGTGAACACTTTTGTACTTAATCCATAATGAAGCAGCCATTTTTCTGAACATGTTACACCATGTTCAATGTTGTTCTGCAGGCACAAGTGGCAGATGAAGATAGCAACTAGTGCCACAAAGGTAATTGTTAAACACAAAACTCCTTTCAATTTATAGTAAACATAAATGTAGCAACACTCAAGGTGCAAATTCAGCGAGACAGCACACACAGACAGAAAGAAAGAGAAGAAAACTGATGAGCAATTCATGTTGTAATGCATGACAGAAAATTCAAAAAGTTCTGGTCTGCCTCCAGTTCCAGTGAAGTGATTTCCATCTGCATTTCACCTTGCCTTGTAAGATAGCAATATTGGCTGACAAGGAGCCAACAGAGAACAGCAAGAACAATTTTTTCACAGAAATTGAAATGTGTATGTGCATTGTAAAACAACATAAAAGGAACTTCAGAAAGCAGCTCTACATCCATAGAATAAAGGAATAAAAGGCAAAGGTAGGCCAATCAGAGACATCTTTCATTTTAAGCGTGCCAGAAGAAATTAAACATGCCTGTATTTTGAAGATAAAGAACTGGAATGTTGGAAAGCAAAGGTAGGACCAAGAGAGGGGTAAAAGCAAAGACAAGCATGACCACAGGGTGACCTGGAAGTTAAGCATTTCACAGAGAACAGACATGGGAATAAAACCGCAGTTTATCTCAGCAAACTCACACCTGCGTCAGTTTATAACTTGGACAGGAATGTATTTATTTGTCCATATGCAAACAACCCAAACTCTTGCTGCCATACTGATGGCAGAGATCTCATCAGGTGTGACTACTGTGGTGCATGAATGTGTATATACATAATCAAACCCCTTCTTAATGTGCATTTATCTTAACTAATATATTTAAGAATTAGTAGACATTTACATCTTCAGCAGACTTGAATAGCAGACAGGAAGGAAACACATGTGGGAGGAAATTAAAAGCCAAACTCCACTAAAAGACTTGTTTTACTGCAAGTATCTGCTGCTGCTTGCTTTCTGGCTGCTAAGACATAGGTTTTTTTCAGAGTAACATAAACAAGTGTACCTAGTTGTGTCTTCTCAGACTAAGCTAATTGTTATAACTAATCCACTACTTGCACACAATATATTATGCAGTTCTGCTTCAAAAGTGTACATCATCAAGGCAGAAAATGCTTGTTTGTATCTACAAGACAAGTGTAACTCGTGAAGAACAAGTCTAACTAGTCTTGTTTTATACATTCACTTGCCTGAGTCAAAAACACCCACTGCACATCTCTCACAAATCTCAGCAGAGTCAGATATATGCAAACCATACAGTCATAAAGAAAGATTTCTATACAGTTTGAAAACTGACATTCTTGTTCACTATGTAAGTGCTTTCCTACCTAGGGGAAGTACTTATGAAACAAGTTTGAAGCAGACATATACTCAATAAAATCTGTTTTTAAAGCATATACAGAAGGACTTAATATTTTTTATATATGTAGATGTCCTACCCATTCATCAAGCCTCAGCAATGCATTGCCTAGAGCAAAAATTAATTCAATAAACTGGACATTTCTGAGATGTAAAAATGAGACAGCCTTCAAGCTGATACTTGTATCTTGTGCAACACCAGATCCTTCCCTCATTCTGGCATTACTGTATACACAGAGGCATTTGTCACCACTGCTTATGCAAGAGGAATTCAGCTGCAGTGCAACAATGCATGTAACAGAACAGGGCCTGATGAATCCACAATGCAGAGTTTATGGTACAGCTATCTGAGACAACAGCAGCTCTAAAAGCCATAGAAGTTCATTCAAGTCATATGTGCCTTTTAAACAGCATTTAGGCACTGCAATATAGACTGAAAGCATAAACTGAATGTTTTTACTTGTTATTTTTTCACAGTTTGAAAGGACAAACTGTGGAAAAAATAACAAGTAAAAACATATTTTGAAAGTTTGTTCCTTTTTGGATTTCCATTAAAAACAAACAAATCCTTATAATCCCCAAGTGATACATCATAGGAAAACACTTAAAAGCCACTTCAACAGGCCAAGAGGGACAAGAGTTCGAACCTTGCTGTGGAATCATGGTTAACTCATCACTTAAAGACAGACAGCTGCAATAGTAACAAATCAGTCCTTCTGGGCCCCCACTTGGGAAAAGTGTGCCTTCCTTGTGCGAGTCCTGTGCTCTACGTACAGTTGTTTAAGGTCACAGAATATTCTGAGTTGGAAGGGATCCACACGGATCATTGAGTCCAACTCTTAAGGGAACGGCCCATATGGGGACCTGAGCTCACACATCTACTTTAACTGCACCCAGAAAGGGTAGCAGTCCTGATGACTTCACAAATGCAAAAAAGTCACTCTTCTTAGCTTTCACCACCAAAGAAAATGAAGACAAGGGAAAAAAGATCACATAAATTTGCACTACCTTTGAATGCTTCTGCAGGACTCTGCAGCCATATACATTGAAAAAAACCCCAAGCAGAAAAAAAGGGCAGCAAAAAGGCAGACAGTGCTCTGAAAAATGGATTCAGAAGGCAGCAAGTCAATGCTAAAGATGAAAGAACTGTCATAAATTCAGAGCCTTCAAAGATAGACATAAAAATAATTTAGTCTATCTCTGAAGGCTGCAGTTCCTTAATTTTTTTTGGTGCCCAACTTCGGATTCAAAGGGTTTGAGATAACAACAGACTTGAGTGGGATGTACAAGACTGAATTTACAGCTGTTAGTGCTGTTTAGCCAGTAATGAGCAGGCTCCTGTGCTTGCCCTGGGGCTTGCTTTTCTGACTGTATATTGGAGTCCAGTGCTCATTGCTTTCACTGCTTGTTGTACTGCTTATCATGTCACTTTAGTGTGCCTGGGAACGTTCTGATAACAGACATGGTGATCCACATGGGCTGGCAGGTAGCCAGGGTATTGCTGCTTTCTGTGTTGCATCATGCGCAGGACATAAAGTGGGGGGCAGAAGGAGGAAGTGGGGGACATCTGGAGTGATGGTGTTTGTCTTCCCAAGTAGCCCTTACCCATGATGGGGCCCTGCTCCCCTGGAGATGGATGAACATCTGCCTGCTCGTGGGAAGGAGTGAATTAATTCCTTGTTTCGCTTTGCTTACATGTACAACTTGTGCTTTCCCTATTAAATGATCTTTATCTTAACCCACGAGTTCTCAAGTTTTTACCCTTCGATTCTCTCCCCAGTCCTGCTGGCAATGGAGTGAACAAGCATCTGCGTGGGGCTTGGTTAAACCATGACAAATGGTCCTCCTAATCATTTATATCCTCACTTCAATCTGCTCTGAATCAAACAAAACTGGCCTGCACTAAAGCAGAGTTGAGCCATCTGGGGGCTAGAGGAGAGCTAGGAGCACTGCCCAGCACTGCAGGGCAGAATCTGAGCATGAAGCGGTCATGCTCAGCACAGGCTGCAGAAACACCAAGGACATGCCAAGGGGAGAAATGGGAAATGGCTGTCAGGGCAGGGGCTCTGCCTTCTGCCATGTTCCCTCCAAGGCAGCACACCTGGGTCAGCACGCACCCCTCTCTGTGCGCTTCTGGCAGGCCAGGCACTAAACAGTTCCTGCTCCTATCAGACTGCTGGGGGGGAGCTGCCTGTCGGCTGTGCTCGGTTGGGAGCTTGGCAGACTGGAAAACACCAAGGCGCAAGGTGATGAAGAATTTTGTGCCTGCTACCTGACTGGCTTTCTTCTAAGTGGCATCAGGCACATGGTGTACCTGAAAATGCTTCCATGTGCTTGCCCTAGCCCACTTCCATTTATCCCTCCAAAAAGAAACCCACGACATGCATTTCTCTTGTAATGCCACTCCCATACATGGATGGTACTTCCTTAGAAAATTTACTACAAACAAGCTTAAATTAATGCACATAACAGCAATTTACCAGAAGTTCTCAAAAGACCTCGAATTCAAAAAGGAACTAATTTACAAATGAAGTGAGTACCATGACGGAGGTAAATTTTAAAGCTCTTAATTTTTTTAGTATTTAGTGAAATGAACTTAAATTATTTCATAAATATCATGAAGAAACATTATACACAGTACTTAGAGCATTTTTACAGCTTCTATTTACAGAATTTTATTTTCTCAGGGCTCAGAGGTTTGACATTGTTCTGTGCAGTTTTTTAAATCATTGTTTATGACAAAAAAATCTCCACAAGGTTGTAAGCTATACTAGGAGGAGAGGCAGACTGAGATCACCATCTTGAGAAAAACCACATCAAGTTGCACAAGATGGACACTTAGAAAATGGATGTAATAATACAAGGTAAATATTGTTTTATCTATCTTATGACTATTCTTCCCTTTTGTTATAGATGAGAAGTGTTGTAATAGATGATATCTAAACACAGCACTTTCTACCACCTAAGTTTTGTTTGTAGCTTGACAGTCAATTGCTATGAATGTCAAACAAATCAAGACCACTGCGATTATCACATACAACAGGAAGTCAGCCACATAAATGAACTACACACATCCTTGGAAATATGGCTTCCAACGTGCAGTAAGTACCTGAACTGCTACCACAGCCTCTAAATCTTCACCTTGATCACACACCTCCTCTTCCATGATACTAAAATACAGACTGAAATAAACAAGTGCCCCCAGCTCCACTATGGAGTCAGAGGTCTATTAATGCAGCCACATTAGGCACCCAGCCACAGGAAATGTAGGAGGTGTTCCAACTGCTGCTAAGTTGTCCGGTTTCCTTTCTTTTCTAAGGAAAATGGTGTCCTACAACAGAAGATGACTGAACGTTTCCTTATTACACACTCAGCCTTGATATATGTATAATACTACTGGCACACTGAAAGCCCTATAAGACTTAAGGAAAAAAAAGAAAAATCATACAATTGTTGCCATGGAAATTCTGGGCTCCTCAGTACAAGACGGTCATGGAGTTCGTGGAGCAGGTCCAGCAGAGAGCTACAAAACTGATCAAGGAATTGGGGCATCTCTGTTATGAGGAAAGGCTGAGAGAGCTGGGCCTGTTCAGTCTCAAGAAGAGGTGACTGAGAGGGGACCTCATCAATGTCTACAAGTATCTGGAGGAAGAGTGCCAAGAAGACAGAGACAGGCTTTTCTCACTGGTGCCAAGCAATAGAATAAGAGGCAATAGATGCACAGGAAGTTGACCTGAATATGAGGAAGAACTTCTTTACTATGTGAATGACGAAGCACCAGAACAGGTTGCCCAGAAAGGCTGTGGAGTCTCCCGCACTCAAAATATTCAACAAGCATCTGGATGCAATCCTGTGTCATGTGCTCTACAACACCCGTGACTGAGCAGTGATGTTGGACCAGATGACCCACTGTGGTCCCTTCCAAACAGACCCAGTCTGCAATTCTGTATGTGAATGCATCATAAACATGCATCTGACTTCCCCCTTCTACCTTAATTCTTCCCCTGTAAGTCAGCACATCTGCTTGCATCAATATAATAATGAAGTAAGGTCATGTCACTAGTCATTGTATATAAAACCAGCATTTTCATTCAACTAATACACAGCGATATCAATCAGAATTCCCTTCATGATGCTTTTGTTCACTAAAAAAAATGTTTTTACTTATACGGTGAAGTCTCTGAAGGGCATCATTACATTGGCTGTGACCAAGCTGAGTGCAAGTCACCAAGAAAATGCTGCTTGTGTGTTCAAAACATAACTCAAAAATATATTCTGCTCTTTTGAGCTGAGATTTTGCTGCGCTAGCATGCAAAAAAATGAGTTTTCTACTTCTAGGCAGCTTGCTACACCATCTACTCCACAGCACTGCTCTCTACTCTTACAGAGATAACTGTTGTGCTGGACTAGGCTGGATTACAGCAGGTTTGTTTGATAAGTGATTTACTGGTATTGTATTTTTTACCCTAAAATGCTTAATACAACATTGAAGCAGCCCGTTTTACTAGCAATAGAAGCATGCCCTTAAAAGGGGCTAAGTCAGATCACAGAAGGCAATATTTAACATATCAACCCACCTTACTGATTAAATGTGGATAAAAGGTAGTTTCCCTGCAAGGTTTGCCAGTTGCAATCAGACACCAAGTCAAACAAGCCAGATGTTCAAAATATAAACTATTAAGGGTCAAGAAGGCAGGCAGATTGCCATTTTTAGCACTGCTAGCCCATATCAGACTTAACAGACTTCCACAGTATGGTGTGGCCCATTCTCAGGGACAATCAAGTTCAGTCACTTCACCTGGGCATGGATCTAAACTCCAGGAAATCTCCATTTGCAGAATCCAAGAAGCCTGGGCACACAGCCAGCTCTCCGTAGCCTCAATAAAAATTTAATGCATGCTTTCTTTTGAACATTAGACAGCAATCTCTGTTAATAATGAATTGTTCCAGCTTAAAGTGAAACTTGTAAACCTGACTATTTCTTTCATAATTTACTTGCCACAACTCTGTGAAACAGAGACACAACGCTGTTCTTCTCTGGCAAGCCACCCCTCCGCCCCAGCTCGGCCAAAATGTGTGTTCCAGCCCATGAACCCGCTGCCTTGTTTGCACTCCCCAGTCTTGTGCTCCCCATCTTCGCACCGAAATTCCCAGTTTCTCTACTTCTCTGGACATGCGAAGTCAAAAAGCACGGCGGAGCAGGCCCGTACGATGCACACAGGGCTCCTGCTTTGCGTGCCAAAATGTGCAGACACCCAAACGAGGGCTGATGTCACCAGTGCGTCGCCGGCGAGCGCGCCACGAGACGGCCTCCGGGACCAGGCTGAACCACGCTGCCGAGAGAGCTCGGCCGGTGCCGGGGCGCCACGGCGGGACAGCACGGCACAGCCCGGAAGCGGGGGCTCCTCCCCCGCCGCCGCCCGGCCGCTCGCACTGCCCCGACGCTTCCCTGCGCCCGCAGCGGGAGGCGGCAGTGAGCGGGGCCGGCGGCCCCA
>VZTX01003200.1:0-16033 GCA_013400915.1 Pardalotus punctatus | reverse complement strand
TGGGGCGGGGGGGGGGTGTGGAATTCTTCCTCATTCTGTTGCTAGGAAACCACAACAACCAGGTATTTAAGGACCATTTACTCTTTTGTAAGAGACAAAATATGTAGCTGGGTGTGGTGAGGGGAGGAGAGATTTGGCCAGCAGTAACTTCTCATTGTCTCGCGGGACATGGGAAGGGCAATAGCAGAAGCTGCTGTCTCTCTTTTTTGTGGAGACTGCGGAAAGGCCTGACTCTGCAGTGCCTTCTCTTCCTTGCTGGGTGAGTTTTTCGTTTGGGGAAAGGCACAGGATTCCAACCCCCCTCCTCCCCTCCTGGAGTGCACATCTTCCCAGCTGCGCTTGCAGCTGCTGCGGAGGGGGCCCAGTGGCTGCTGCCCTGCGCCCCACCTGCCGGAATGCACTGCCACAACTGCAGAGTTTCTGCCACCTTTTGCTTGCTAGCCTGGGTGAGCCAGTCTGGCCACACCAGCTCCCTGCTCTGAGTTCTCTGCTGCCCGGCCTGTCCTGCTGCATGCTGGCCGGCTGCCCGTCTGCCTTTACCCTCCTGAGACAGGGCGCTGACCCCGCTCCACAGCGACCCCTGCAGCTGTGCGGAAGTCATCACACCTGCCCTGCCTGGCTGGGAGCCCGACAGTGCCCCTGCCAGCTGTGACTGTAACTGCACCAAATGGGAAGAAAGAGCTTGGCAGCCCAGGGACATCTGCCACCAGGTCTTCTGGTTTTTGTTTGTTGTTACTTCTGTTGTTGTTGATTGTTTGCCTCACTATAGGTACTAGTAAAGAACTGTTATTTCTTTTCCCATATCTTTGCCTGAAACCCCTTGATTCCAAAGTTATAATAATTTGGAGGGAAGGGAGGTCACATTCTCTATTCTAAGGGAGGTTCCCACCTTCCTTTGCAGACACCTGTCTTTCAAACCGAGACAGAGTCCAACCAAAAACCTAACACTGCCAAGTCCCACTAAATCATGTTCCTGAATTGTGGGAGTCAAGTTGTGACACTTTTGATGCCGTCTCAGTTATAGAGATGTGCTTCCAGAAGTTCCTGAACTGCAAATTGCTGCAACCTAGGGGAGGATTCTGAGGCAATGTCATTATATTCCTACAATAACAGTTTGTTAGTGTAAGATCCACTTACAAAGACAACCTTATTTTCATTTAAAATTACAAAAAAAAAAAAAAGAAAAATAAAAAAATTAAATAGAAGGCTTAAACTCATTTCACCATGACATTTGTCAAAACTATCATCTAAACTATGGCAGGTGTGATTGGTTATAGCAAGGCTAAACATAAATATCTGCAGTTTTAAGACTAGTATCTAGTATTTGTTTCGCACTGAATTTGAATTAAGCTATTTATATTAAAACCTTTTTTTTTCTTTCTTTAACCAGGCTCTGTGGTATCACCTGCAGATTATGAGTAATTTGACATGGGTGATGGGGAAAAATCTCAAACATGAGAAGGAGATTTGGAAATTAAGGTGGGGAAGGGGAGGGAAAAAACCCTCAAAATCAATAATGATGCTACTTCCAGCCATGCAGTACGATCTCTTTTCTGAATCACTATCATGTCAATGAACCTGTTAGGGTTTTGATGAATTATTTGTAAATTATTCACCGTCTATATACAGAGCTAGTTTAATGGCTTCCTGCACGTATGTGATGAATAATAAGAAAAGTATCCTCTCCTGATTACAGTGCTCTGATGTGCATCACATTTAGCAAGGTTGTGTTCTTTAACTATATTTGCATAGCAAAGACAGGATGCTTAATAAAAAAGTCACTGAAGGAAGGCTGCTGCACACTGACAACAGCATCCTCTCCCAGCCTCATGTCAGACAGCTTCACTGGCAGTATTTGCTGAAAATACCACCAGCCTTCACTCACATTCTACTGAGAACCCCTGCAAAACAAATCTGGACTTGAAACCTGTGGTTAGGCTCTGTCAGCATTCCAGATGAGCCTTTTTCCTATGTATTTGTGACTGAGCTTGACTCTTTGCATGAGCTTTACTAGGGTCAGGAAGGCCTGACTGAAGGATAGGCTCCTACAGACCACTGAGTGAACCCAAACATATGCTGCTATGAGGTCACCCACACAATTCTCTCTTTAGCCGGAAAACAGCACAGCAGTGAAGCACATACCACAAGAACACATGGAAGAGCTACCACCAGGTATGGTGGGGATGTGACTCACAGTCCTCAGTGCCTCCCAGCTCGAGATGGTACCAGAATGGCATCATTAGCCCTGGGTGTTCTATATCCAATCACATCGCAAGCTGAAATAGGACTTCTCTCCAATAAACAAGGTTTTTAGAGGTGTTAAACTGCTAACTCACTTTAGCAGGGACTTCTCTCCAATAAACAAGGTTTTTAGAGGTGTTAAACTGCTAACTCACTTTAGCAGTCTTGTGGCACCTCCCTGTAATATGCTACATCAGTCAACAACTCAGAGAAGCATCTGGAGTGCAAAGGGGTGCACATCTCCTAAATTCAGTTTTGTCTGCACCTCCTTCTGTACCTTCATGGATGTCTTTTTATGCCAGACATCAGACATCTCTGTGTGATGAACATGGATATTGTCTGTCTTATTTCTCTTAAATTGTGACCTGTTGGGGGCCAAAATTATTGGCTCTCAAATTATGACGAGGGATATGATGGCAGGGATTTCCCCCTCAAAAGCAAGGAAGTTCCCTGCAAGAGGAGAAGAAATAACCCAGCAAATAATTCCCATCCATCATAGCACTGTGGTTGCTGCTGACCTGGGGGATGTTCTTTGGCAGCACAGCATTACTCCTCATCCCTGCAAGACAGCTACGTGCTTAAAGGTCAGCTAGCCAGCATCTAAGTGGAGACGACAGGCAAACGGAGGCTGGAGAGCCAAATTAAAGATGTCTGAGAGAGAATGAGTACATTTCTTTAGCCCAGGATATTATGTTGTTGAGCTGGATGGCAGATGACCCAAAAAAACTAGTGGTTTGATTTAAATCAGGATGCAGCTTGCCACAGGCTTGAAATAAAAAAGGTGATTGAGCAACCCCATTGTGAAAAGTTTGATTTGGCTAATACCAGCTGGAGACTAAAAGCTGCCTTAGTAATCTCTACAGCTTTGGCAGTATAAAGGAAAAAAAGAAAAAAGAAAGAAAATACAAGGAAAGAACAAAAGAAGAAAAAAAGAAGGCTACTGCTAGGAAAACACCATCTAGGAACACAATCACCAAAGGAAAAAAAAAACTAATCAGAAAATCTGTCCTGGGTACAGGAAATTTAATACCCCGGGGTCTTTGCTCTGGTGGCTGATGGAAACTGGCAGGACAAATATGTATCTGTGTTCATGGCCCTATCCAAGCTACAGATACACCTTCTGACAGTTTTCCTGATGGAGAATCAAGCCCAGGTTTCAAATACTAGTAAGTTCTCAAATATATCACTCTCATGAACCTGCCCACTGGATGAACTAATATCAAGATCCACCTAAGCTGTCTAAACTCTCTGCAACGCTGTGTGTTGTACATGAAATTAAACCAAAAGAGCTGGGCTGCCAAGGTGGACACAGTGATATATGCTTGTGCTTTCAGTTGTGAAGCGATGAGATCTTCTGGAGTGGAAAGAAGGGGACCAGAGAAAAAAACAGGCCATTTAAATAAAAATTACTCTCAAAAGGAATGAGTTGGATCTTTCCTCTCTTTTTATTTAAGCATGCAGTATATGACCACAAGGAAAAACACCCTGTAATATAATCCTAATAGCAACTTAAGCTGTCTAGAAACAAAGACTTCCTTGACAAGTGAAGTACTCTTCTGAAGCCTAAGCAAACATCCTTTTCCTGTCCTTTCATATAACTTTGAAAGTTCAAAGAAAAGGAAGGTACAAGATGAGTCATATGTAGAAGGCCTTACAAGATAAGCAAGATTTAAAACAGAGAATTCTATCAAGATCCTCATTTCAGAAACCACTAGCTGATCCTGCTGTCCTGTCCTACAGCACATAGCTATGCAATCACTGTGTTTTAAAACAGCTATGCAATCGCTTTTCTTTCCAGCCAGAAATCCTTAAGATATTCCTTTAGTAAATTTAGATTTGTTTTCACTAAGTAGCCGAAACTATCCCATGGATTCACAATCCAAATGTTTTAATGTGCTATGACTTTTTGGTTTGTTTGTTCAAAGGATGAGACAAGAAGGCTGGTTTGGCTTTATTCTGCACCTCTATTAGTAATAGCATAATCTCCAGTATTTTTTAAAAAAGAAAATTCATTATGCACACTTGCTTTTCCTGTGCTTGCAAACTTCTTTACAGGCCAGTATCTAATCAGTCACTGATTCAAATGCTGCAGCACAATCTGACATCAGAGAAAGGAAATCAGCATCAGACTCTTTGTGTAACTAATAGCAAAAAGAATATAATCAGTTTGTCTTTGAGATGTAAAAAAAATGTGTCTTGAATTTATATTATGTCAGTGTTGAGGAGGTTAAAGAAAGAGTTAAAAACCAGCCTTCACTACAGAGAGTCTATGGGTATAAAATGAGGATTGGACCCCCCAACCCAAAACCACTGCTGTTTGGGACAGTAAAACCCAACAAACCCCTGTACATAACTCTGTTATGCTACAAGAGCTGACCAAGATGACTGATTAAGGGTCTGCCTCATCAAAACCTAAGCACCAGTATGCTGATTCCAGCTATTATTTATTTACACAGAGGATGAGTCAAGAAGGTAAATTATTTTTTGTTTACAAGGATGTTACACACTGCAGATTTTGAGTAGCATCCTAGTGCTCAGCCCTTCCTGGAATTTGCCACACAGGTGGGTCATCGGCTCACTGAGGTCAATGCTGGAGGAATATGGTTTCCAAGTCAGGAATTTTGGGTTATATCCACAAACCTGTCTGGAACTGCTGTTGGGTCAACTAAATTGTGGTTGTTTTATTAATGGTAAAAGTCCTAAGGAGATAATGCTCATCTGTTGCCAGACTGAGCTATACATGGATATTGAAGGAGGAGGAAAGGAAATCAGCGCAGACCTAGAATGAGGCTAACATACAAGTTCAGAGTGGTTATACTGCCAAGCACTTCCCCTCAATGAAGTTGGGCACTAGCGCAGAAATTTTCAGAAATATCTTCTGACTGCTGTGTTAGACCCTCAACCTCTTGGCCAATTCGATATCAAGACCAGAATTACAGAGGGTCTAAAATACTACTTAGTTAAAAGGCAGGCAGCATGGAACATACCAACTGAACACATTAACCCAATCAACTCAAAAAGCAGGGCTACAGCACTGAAAGCCACTTGCACCAGATTCACAAGACAGTAGAGATGGTGACCATCTAGTTGCACTCCCCTGCCATGGGCAAGGACACCTTCCACCAGCCCATGTTGTTCCAAGACTCCAGGAGCATGGCCTGGAACACTTCCAGGACTGGGGCATCCACAGCTCTCTGGGCAACCTGTTCCACTGCCTCACTACCCTCATAGCGAACAATTCCTTACTAATATCTAATCTAATCATGCCCTTTGTCTGTTTAAAACCATTACCTTAAAAAATTAATCAAAAATAATAGGACATACCATCCTTATTTGAAACATCTGCTGCTTGACTTAAAAGGTCAATTTTCATAGTCTCCTCAAGAGTTTCCTCTTGCCCTTGTGTCCCTATAATATAAGCCAAAGAAGGAGAAAAATCAATACTCACAGTACCTGATTAAAGTCTAATTCTCAGACTCCTCATGCCTGGCTTTTTTGTTTTCCTTCTGGCATGCTCCTACCTTTGTAGACTCCACTGCTGTATAGTGGCACCCACTAGAGAAGGGGACAGAGGAACATGGTTTGTCCCATGTTTGTCCCATGGTCCCCCCCCACCCATATAGGGAGAAGAACATGGTTCAAAAATAACTGCCTGAATATTTTTAGCAACTCATTCTCTTTTTTAACTGGGATTGTTAAAACCACATCATGATGTGTGCTTCTGCCTCCCCACCATTCTTTTCTCATACTTTTTAAGAAATCCTTTCTGCTCATAAAATGCAGTATATGATGGGGACTTAATGAGAGTTATAAACTTTCTCTAGCTAGCAGAAAGAAAATAAATACAGTGCAAGTTCAAATACACTGCGTGTTCACACACAAACTAGAATATGAATGTAGGAAAATGCATTTTGTCACTGTAACTCAACATTTTTATTTCTTCTCCCTCAGGCTTGTCTGAAAGCTTTAGATTCAAACCCCTAACAATATTTGAAAAGGATAAAAAATGGATTTGCTGTTTTGGACAGAGTTCTACTATTCTGCCATTGGCTAAGAAGCCAAATTTTGTTTACATTCCACCATGCTACTTCTCTACTTTTGTGGCCACTGTAGAGCCTGTTGCACCCATCCTGCGATTGAACTGCAGGACATCAGGTGACTGATTGGTCACTAAGTGATTCAGGCATTTGGGTGGTTATAATGAGACAGCAGAGCATAGTAATGTCTCAGATATTTCAAAAACATTTTATTCTTAAACTGAAATAATTTATCCCTTCAGCAATACAGATGAAATCTTCATTGTCCCTCAAAAACCTCCTTCTTTTTCCTGTGGAATTCTAAAGTGGAGTTTTTAAGTCCACTGGAGTGTACTACATTTATTTTGTCCATAAAAATGTATCTACCACTGAAATTTTCAGCCACTTTTCCTTCGAATTTCATCTGCAAGCCAATGGTAATTTTATCTGCAAGCCAATGGTAATTTCATGTGCAAGCCAATGGTAATTTCCCCAATGGTGTCATGGGGAATTTAGTTTCCTCTCTACTCACTGTGATGGCAATGCTATTTTCACTGGCAACTTCCGGCACACTATGTATAGAATCACAGAATCATGGAATCATTAAGGTAGGAAAAGACCCCTAAGTCTGAGTCCAACTGTTAACCCAACACCACAAAACCATGCTAAGTACTGCTAAGTACACCACAAAACCATGTTCTCAAGTGCCACATCCACTCACCTTCTGAACACTTCCAGGGTTGGGGATTCCACCACCTCCCTGGGCAGCCTATTCCAGTGCCGGACCTATGGTCCTACCAAGCATGGGGATGGATGACTTTACAGTGATGGAAATGTTACCCATCATTTTAACAGACCTTACTTCTCATGCTGAAGCTTTTCAGTGAATTGTCATATCACCAGCTTCACCTCTTCCTCACTGGTTTAAAATCATCTCCCCACAGACACAAACAAAATGCCTGTAAACATCTGTGACTGAGAATGCTGCATATCTGTGAGTGCCTGAAACAGCCCCTTCATGGTCGCATCAAACTCCAGATGCTTCTCCAGGGAATTCATGAGAGTGAGTGTGGTTATCTCCTGAGGTTTTTTTATGTACCAACATCCCCAAGATTTCCTAGTGCTCACCCACCTGTCTTTTTGGCTAACACAAAGGATAAACCCTAGTGACCCCACAAAAATCTTGTGTATATGACAGGACTTTGTCAAGTACAAGATTGAGCAGGGGTAATGTCGTAGTTTTACTTGGCCCAGTTTTTGCTAGTGGGTAGGGAGGGGCACAAAGATGGCTCCTGTGTGTCCTGTGCAAAGGTTCTGGAAGTTTTTCACCCTGTCCAGCAGAGCCACTCTCTGATGGCTCTGAAGATGATGGACATGCTGCTGGCCAAACCTGGGCCAATTAGAGGTGTTAGTTACCCCTCTGTGAAAACATATTTAAGAAGAAATCAAAACAATGGGTGCACGCACTTCTTTTTAGCCAGAGGAGGAGGAGGAGGTAAGAATATGTGAGGGAAAACAACATGGAGACACCAAGGTCAGTGGAGAAGGTGGGGGAGGAGGTGCTCCAGGTGCCGGAGCTGAAAACCCTCTGCTGGCCGTGGTGAAGACCACGGGGGGAGCAGGTGGTCCCCCTGCAGCCCATGGAGTCCACGGGGGTGCAGAGATTCACCCACAGCCCGTGGGGAGGTGCCCATGCCAGAGGAACAGGGGGATGCCTGGAGGAAGCTGTGAGCCAGTGGGAGTCCCAGCAGAGACTGAGAGTTGCAAAGGCTGTGGACGAGAGAGAAAGGCCTTGACCCCAGGATGGGAAAAAACCTGTCCTCGGCTCGGGAGTCTGCACCCTACAGACAAAAACTCGTGCTGCAGCAGATTCGGGCAGGCTGCTGCTTGTGAGATTGGACCTACACCAAAGAAGTTCTCAGAGGACTGTCTCTCGTGGGAGGGACCCCATGGCTAAGTAGAGGACTCTTCTCCCTGGTGGACTGACCCTGACCAAAGGGAAACCCCCATACCCTGCCCTCCACTTCTGGAGCTGTTGGTTGGAAGGAGGGAGACGGCTGAGCTGAGAAATGGTGTCTTAAGAGGGAGCGGGGTGAGCAGAGAAACAGTGTTTGTAGCAGAAGATTGTGGTGATGGACTAAGGAAAAACCCCATACCCTGTCCCCCACCCAGAGCTGTTGGTTGTGTGAAGGAGGGAGGGCGGTGAGATGAGAAATGGTGTCTTAAGAGGGAGGGGGGGCGAGTGAAGAAAGGGTGTCTTAAGAGCTTATTTTTACCTCTCATTTATCCTCCGACTCTGTAGGTTAATAAATCACTTCACAACTTAAGTTTTCAACCTGTCTTCCCATTTTCTCGTGTGTCCTTTCCCCACCACTGCCTTATCTCAACTCATGAGTCCAGTGTGCTTGTGTTAGTTTGTTTCCTCTCCTCTGCACAGCTGCGGCAGGAGAGAGCACAGAGAACAGACATTGTAGGTCCCTGGCATTTGGCCAGGGTCAAACCTCGACAGGTTTCAAAATCCCTGCCTGATTTCTCCTGGCAAAATCAGTGTGAAATTTGAGGGACCATGAGAGCACTGATTAATCAAGGAAGATACACAGACATTCAGATTGTGATACATTTTGATTATCTGAGGGAAGCAGCGCTATGAAAAATAAAATTTTGAAAAATCATAGAACAACCATGTGGACTGGGAGGAACCTTAAAAACCATTTAGTTCCAATCCCCCTGCCATGAACAGGGACATCTTTCACTAGACCAGGTTGTTCCAAGCCTCATCCAACCTGGCCTTGAACACTTCAAGGGATGGGGCAATGACAGCTTCACAAAGCAATATGTTCCAGGGTCTCACCACACTCTGAGTAAATAATTTCCTCCTAATATCTAGTCTTAAACCTACTCTTTCAAGTTAAAGCCATTCCCCCTTGTCTTATTAACTGTCTCTTCATGAGTGCAGCCTGCAGTGGATGCAGCCCTTCTCACCAAGACACCCTGATGTCTGATGTAGGTATTTGGGATCTCTGCTAAACACCAACCTGCTTTGACTGGCAGCTGCTGCCTCTGAATCTTCAACTTCTCTAAACCACCTTCTATTAGCCAAGTAAAGGAGATATGATATGACAGGTTACATCTTGGCTCTCAGTTTCTCCCATTGTCAGTGACTGAAGATGATCACATGAAGTTCCCAACCCCTATTGCAAGATCTTTAACTAGCTGGCATGCCTGGCTTCACCATGCTGCTGAAAGGTTTCTTGCTTTCCATTTCAGAAATCTCTCATGCAGCTGACAGGTGTAACGGTTTATTGGCACAGTGCTAGGTGATGATGGAGGCTAATTAAAGAGAAGGCCTTTTGTGGACACATGTGCGTGTGTAAATATCTGCACATTTGCTTTGTCCCAGTTCTGTTCCATTTGCAGTGATACAATCAGACATAGGGAGGGGGGAGGCAAGTCTAGAAAGAGGCTAGGAAGAGTAACAACAGCATTAACAGATATGCAAAATTACTTTTTTCAGAGGTTTAGAATCATAAATACTGTCAGAAGAATTGCTTTTGTTCTGCTTTTTTACCTTCTTCCCACATTTGAAATGTTGATTCCCCATCCCTTCTAGGAGGGGATTGTTGCAGTATCAGTGTTTTTTTACACTGGTATGTTTATTGTTGGATATTGTCAGCAAGAAAATGATAGTGGGAAACAATGTTGAGGGGCAAACTAGGCAGAAGATACTTTAAACTTTTACAAAGCTGAGCAGCACTGCAAATCTTGGGAGGAGTTTGCACAGCATACCATCTCATTTTTAGGAGGATTTACAAACTCAGTTAATATAAATTTAATTTCTACCTCCGCTGTTGCTGTGGAAAGGACACATATACTATACTGCCATGCATGTGGAAAGGGTATTTTCCAAAATAGCTTCCCTGCTGTGCAGTCAATTCAAGTGCCACTCTGAGATCACATAACCAGCAAAATTTGATCAATACCAGAAACTGCCTTGACAACCAATTTATTCATGAGGCCTCTCCCTTGATTTGATTGCTTCAGGTTACAGCACAAACAAGCAAAGGATTTCAGGTCTCCATGCAGCAGCTGAGAGTTCCTGAAGGGGAGGGAGCTCAGGAGATACCACTTTCAATATCAATTCCCATTTCCAATTGCTATCCTGCCAGAGCTCATTACCTGAACCCTTTGATGACTGGTTACACAACCAGCACAGCACTGAAAAACAACGGGCTGCTGACATGGGCAACCAGGGCTCCCAGCCTTTTCAAATGTGTAAGACAAATATATACCAGGAATATAGAAATCTCTGTACTCTTATTTAATTTTTTTTCCCTCTTAATAGTCACAATCTGTTGGTTTTTCCATGTGCTTACAGTAATACATCATTTTCTCTAGAGAAATATGATTTTTTTTCCCCTCTAGATTCACATACTGTTTACAAGACTAACATGAAGTTGTGGTAGCTCTTGGTACCTTAGCATCAATTTAAAAATTGCCCAAGTACAGAGGTTAGACATCTGTTTTCCAAACCCCTGATAATTCTAAAAAGGAAAAAGTGTAACCTTTGTCCTTTTCAACATCTTCCTTCTCCCTTTGCACAAGGTTTACATCTATTTCAAGCAAAAAAAGCCTACAACAATGCAGGCTTAGAAGCTGTAACAACCCACGAACTGAGTTTCTGCTCTGAGCTGCCTACCTTAAGGATATTTATTTCTCTTTGATGAGTCTCAATGGGGGTTCTCTTGGCAGAGCCTAGCCTTGGCATTGGGTGTGGGTAAGAGATGTCAAGTGGGCTCTGAACCAGGAACCTGCTATTGGTTTCTAGCTTGTTAATAATGTCAGAGACCCCCTTTTAAGACAAACAGAAGAACAAATTTCATGTCAAAATTGGTTCTGTCAGTGTAATCACATAACTTCACGATAACTTAAATCTTTAAAGATTCCCCAATTTTAGAAGTCTTGCAATAACTGGAGAGTCCTATCCCCAAGATAATTCTTAATATTTGAGGGAGAAAAGAATTATCAATACTACAACAATCGAGAAAACTAGTATTTATACAGGCAAAATGGCAATGCCATTATTCCCATAGCTAGTCTGCTCAGCAATTTTGGGTGTTGCCATAGGACTTCAAATAAAATACTATTCTGCTCATTGACAATTTGAAACCTGAAGAAATTCATTAGCTGTAAATTCATAAAGCAGTTGCCTCTACTCGTGTTATATACTTCAAAAAAATCACCTCTGTCATTATGCAAGATGAAAACCACTTTACAGCTATTCTGCATAATCTAGATTTCCCCAATTCATACCCACTGAATAAAATTTATTGTTTTGACTTTAGATGTAAATATGCTTCCCCTAATTATGAGACTCTGAGAGAATCAGGAAAGCTAAACCCCAAATTTTTGTTTAAAATTGGAAGGCACCATTTTTTACCTGCAGTAACCAAAAAACCCCCAAAAAACGAAAAACCAAAACCAAAACCAAACCAAAGCAAAAAAAAAAAAAAAAAAGAAAGACATTAAAAAAAGACAAAGCTCTTCTGCCCAACAGCTGCATTGTCTTATCTGTCAAAACCAGTTCCTGTTTTCTTGCTCTGCAAATAGCCAGTGTTGTTTTTTTCTTCTTTCCAGTAATTTCATTGTAGCTCTTTGCTAATGTACTTCATGTACTTTGTTTACTGCTGTACTTTAGTAACATATTATAAATGCTACCTCATTTAGAAACAGGCTGTCTGTGATACAAGGATTACGTTTGACTCCTGTTCAATATCTATGTTGGTTGACTGACCCTTTTAATCAGACTGGATTCTACCACATCAGATATTTATGCTGTCTTCTTGTATGGCTCTGGAGGTATAAGCACCCAACCTCCTGCTCTTGGGACTCTAAGAAAAGAAACAGCAATCATTGTCCATCTGTACTTTATTATGTTTGAGTTGGAGGGCAGTTTTCTCCCTTGCTGTCTCTCTGCAATGCACAGGTCAAGCTTCACAGTTGGCCCTGCCACCACCATGCCTCTCACTGTTCAGCACGGCTCAGTAAAGAACAAAGAACTCCATCTGTTATATCAGGAATATTACACCTTGATCAACCACCACCCTGTCCCCAGCAATTATGAACCACAGAGACAAAAGAAAACTCAAGGATGCAGATTTCAGAGGAGGGTGTGCTGGCTACAGTACCAGCTTTGCTGGGCTTTTCAAGGCACTGAATGAGCATCATTCTGGCTTCGTGTTGTAGCCCCTTCATTGCTAAATGGAGTGTTTACCCTCCTTTTTGGGATTCTGGCTTTGTTTTCCAGAGTAACAAAGAGTGATGAATCTCCCTGTCCCTCCAGTGCCATGTGTGTCAGCTCAGCTCTCTGTGTTTGTGCACACAACTGTACCTAAAGGCATCGTGCTGCTCCCAACCACTGTTATTTCCAGCTCAAGCTGAATGGCCATTCTTTTAAACACAATTTAAAAGTGTTTAAGATCTGCTTATCCCTATCCCCTTCCAGCCCTTTATTAAACATACTGTTAGTAAATGTCATTGTGCCTACCATTCCCCAAAGGTGGGAAAGGGAGGCTAGTGAGGATTGTTGCTCAGCAATATGGTCCATAGGAGCCATAAAAATTTGGCATACCTAAGATCACGCATGTCCATCAGGACCACTTTGTGTATTTTATCTCTCTGTAAAAACAGGATAAACCTGCATACAGCAGGCAGGCTCTTGATGAATACAAGGTACATTGTTTTAAGAAAAGCCTTTTTTTTTTTTTTTTAAACTCTGGAAAAGGCATAGCTGTGTAAAAGGCTATGTTGTCATTTTCCAGATGCTCTTTTGGTGAAACCTTTCATCAGAGAAGAAGCCTGCAGCTTTCATCTCATCCCTCAATTTCATCTCATCCCTCAATTGCTGGCTCTTAGCACAACTAAAATGTTGCCTGGTTGTGATCAAAGTAGTAGATCACCTGTCCTGAATGGCTTCCAAAGAACTTGTTCTCCATCCCTGCCTACAAATAAGGCAGATAGCGTGCTCAGTAGCATTATGACAAGTGAAGAAAACAGAAATGGTATGATTATTTACCTCTCTTTCCCATTCTGTCATTTTTTCCTGCTGCTTATGAAACTCATAAGTGATTTGATTCAGTTCCTGATTGCTACATGCCTTATCCTAAAAAACTGTGCAGGTGTGAGGAATTAGAGCACTAGGGGACCCTTCTGTGTAAGCCTCAGGATATCTCCATATTTCCTAAGGCACACCTTTCACCAGAGGGAATGATGCTGGGCATTCAGAAATATCTTCTTAATTCTGCTACCATGTGAGCCGGCATGTCCAAAGATAGCCAGCTGCCAGAATGATACCTGCAGTTCTACTCCCATCACAACATCATTGTTCTCCACACTCACCATGCTCATCACCATACAGCTGGTAGCACAACACCGCTCTCCAGCAACTTTATTTCCTCTTTGCACCATTAATCTGTGGTGAGGACTCCTGGCCTTAATTTTGATGAACCAATGCAGGAACCCATTGGCTTTAATAGGCCTTTCTTTACCTTCAGCCCACCCACTAAAAACCAGAACAACTTAATAGCCTGTGCTGCCATTAGCAGCACACACTCTGCCCCTATTCCTTTCCAATTTGAATTGACTGTATTTTCTGAGCACTTCAAATGATCTTGAGGAAACTGCAGAAAAGCAGGCTGTGATAGCAAAGAGATCCTGGATCTCCTAAGCAGGACAGAATTGTCAGAATGTGACACTGTTTATTTCAAAAAAAGGGAAATTTTTCAATTTTGCTACAAAGGAATCACTCCAAACATACAAAGACTGTGAAAGTCCTCAGCTAGTGCCTGCAGTGAACAGAAACAATATTTATAATAGAAAGAATAAGGAAAAGATGGAGAAGTAGAGGGGAAGAACCTCAGAGAACCTCAAATTGCTCAAGAGCTGGAAGTTAGAAGGGTTTCTTTCAGACAAGCACTCTCACCTTTCATGGAGGCCCCACTCCATCCATCCAGGGCAAAAGGAGGCTTTGCCCAAGCTTACGATAATGTACAGACAGAGCTCCTCATCCTTCTGGCTTGCAACCACTTATTTCTGGGGCCACTGCTTCTGAAAGAGGTTATTGCTAAGCAAAAGGGTAGCCTTAGAAAATATTCTGTTCTATTCCTTTTCAAGGAGACTATTGCCAAAATTATGACGAATGGGCTTCAAAGTAGCAATGGACAGCAAGGGTGTATGGATCTAACTGAAATGCAGTAGCAATATACAAAGTGGGAGAAAGATTCTTCCCTGATATTTATCCAGAGACCCCAACCTAAATTTTGCAGCTTAAAATAAAACAAAATATTTACAACAAGGAGAGGCACATGAAATTTGTCAAAGTTCTGCTAATAGATGGAACAGGTAGGAATAGGTATGCTGTAATTCTCAAACCATTTGTGATATAAGGATACCACACTCAGCATAAAAATAAAAACTAATTAAAAAACCCCAAAAAAATAAAACCCACCACAAACAAACCTCAACAAAATTTGGATAACCAGAGGTAGTGCATAATTGACTGAAATGTCTTGCAATTTGGAAAGAGCACTTGCCTTTCTGAAGACTCATCAGCTCCTGCCTAAGTGCTCTGTTTTAATTTTAGAAAACTGTTAGCTTCCTAAAACCAAGGTGATCATCATATCATAGAATCACAGAATCACAAAGTTGGAAAACACCTTCAAGATCACCTAGTCCAACCCTCAACCCAGCGCCAGAAGAATCATGCCTAAACTCTATCCCTAAGTGCCACATCCAGATTCCTCTTGAGCCCTTCTAGAGACAGTGACTCCACCACATCCCTGGGCAACTTATTCCAACGCCAAAGCACTCTTCCAGTGATTTTTTTTTTCTCAATATCTAATCTGACCCTCCCCTGGCACAGCTTTAGGCCATTTCCTCTCGCCCTTTCACTTGAGACATGGTAGAAAAGATCAACACCCACCTCACTACAACTTCCTTTCAGGGAGTTGTAGAGAGCAGTGAGGTCCCTCCCTGAGCCTCCTTTTCTCCAGGCTAAATATTCCCAGTTCCCTTGGCTGGTCCTCTCAGGACTTGTGCTCCAGACCCTACACCAAGTTCCACTGCCCTTCACTGGACTCACTCCAGCACCTAAATGTCCTTTTTAAAGAGAAACACATTTGCTTGTAAAGAAGCAGTAATTGGCAGCACTCAATAACAAAGACCTTACAGATGATCCTTATCATATCTTCTTCCCCTGCCAAGACACAATAATTCTGCTAATAATTGAAGAATTATAATTTTTTAAAAAACAGTTAAAAAAAGGTGCCATTTTTTCTTTCTTTTTTATTTTTTATTTTTAGCAGAACACTGTTCCAATTCCTTTAAAGTCAAAATTTTACAGTCAGCTTTAACTACATGGTGATAAATACAAATCTGCTCTAAAGGACTCATTTTGCTACTGAGCTCCTCACCTATTCAAGTTCTCAGGACTGTTTTTTTCAGATCTTACTGGTGGCTCATCAATACAGAACATGTGTTTAAATAAAACACACAGACAGGCACACATTTGTGCATATATACATCTGTGTTCAAGGGCAGTAAACAATTTTTCATAAATAAACAGCTGGGAGTTGTTTTCCCTCTGTAAAGAAGGGAATAGCAGAGTGATGGATATGTTACCCAAGGTGATACTTCCCACCCTGCTCTGAAAATGCCTGTGGAGAGAAGCCATGATTGAAATCTGGTTTTTGGAGATCCATATTGTTGGGGAAGATGAAACA
>VZTX01003199.1:0-35461 GCA_013400915.1 Pardalotus punctatus | reverse complement strand
TGCAGGATTTGGGAACGGGGCTCATTGCAGGATTTGGGAACGGGGCTCACTGCAGGATTTGGGAATGGGGTTCATTGCAGGATTAGGGAACAGGGCTCACTGCAGGATTTGGGAACGGGGCTCAGTCCATCCCACAGGGCTTTGTCAGCACAGCAACAGGGATTTGGAGAGCGAAAAGGAACTAAAGGGCCCGAGCTGGTGTTCTGTGAGGAGGCCACACTCCCTTTCTTCTCCTGGGTCACATCACAGCACGACAGAGCAGTCTTCTCTCACAGCCCGTTGCTGGGGAGAGCTTTAGGATCTAAACTCTATAAGGGATGGTGTCTAGACATTAAAGGCCAGATGTTTCCTTGAATTTATTTCAGGGAACACTTCAAAAGGGCATGGACCTGACTGGCTGGAAAATGAGCTGCTCCTGCCTTTCCCAGCCCCTACCAGGGATGCATTCCCAAATCCTTGCAGTGTTCACACAGCTTATTTCCACTCCCTTATCTCAGTTCCAAAGTCACCAAAACGCTGCATCAGAATTCACAATTCTCCATGGACCACAGGAACAGGTGGAAACGTTTAGATTTGGACTTCTGCTGATGCTTAGGGTAGTGCCACAATGCTCCCACTGCAGTTGCTGGGGAGGAATGAAGTTGGGAAGTTATTTCCTTGATTGAACAGAGATGCCTGGTAAGGATGAGATTTTAATTTCACCCTAAACAAGCTGTTTCTTTCCAGGCACAATAAAGAGAGCCCTGAGGGATTTGCTTAGAGGAGATGGCTACACCGGAGGTACCTGAATTTGAGCAGATGAATCCTCTCATGTGTAAAACTCTGCTGCAGCTGGAGCTGTAATTGTGTCTTGGAAAGATGAATCCAAATATTTAGCAGGATTGCCAGGTGTTGTGACCCAGAAATCCCACTTATACATGGACTGCTGTGGTCTGTGTGAGTGACACCATTAAAATCAGACCCCAAAATGGGTTAGAAATGTTTCACTTCCTAACACAGAAAAGTAGGGGGAAATAACGATCAGAAGGACGCTCTGAAGGCTGAAGCATCTCTGTTATGGAGACAGGTTGAGAGAGCTGGGGGTGCTCACCTGGAGAAGAGAAGGTTCCAGGGAGAGCTCAGAGCCCCTGGCAGGGCCTGAAGGGGCTCCAGGAGAGCTGGAGAGGGACTGGGGACAAGGGATGGAGGGACAGGACACAGGGAATGGCTTTCCACTGCCAGAGAGCAGGGAGAGATGGGATTTTGGGAAGGAATTGTTCCCTGTGAGGGTGGGCAGGCCCTGGCACAGGGTGCCCACAGAAGCTGTGGCTGCCCCTGGATCCCTGGAAGTGTCCAAGGCCAGGTTGGATGGGGCTTGGAGCACCCTGGGATGGTGGAAGGTGTCCCTGCCATGGCAGGGGTGGAATGAGATCTTTTAGGTCCCTCCCAACCCAAACCCGTCTGTGCATCTCCGATAAGATGGGTCTTCAGTTCGAGGGGAGAATTTAAAGTATTTCAGTTTTTGCTGGAAGCTCTCCGAGGGCCAGACCCGGGGCTGAGCTGCTGCACGAGATCCCGGTGTCCATCCTGCCCCAGCCGGGTCTCCTGGGGCTGTGCCAGAAGATTCCAGCCCTTGGTTTTCCCCTGCTCTGCCCATCTCCAGAACCTGGGCTGACATGGCCCTTCAGAGCAGCCTCGTGGTTTTAATCTGAGTGTGACAGGTGCACAAATGCTCAACTGGATGTGGAAAAGTCCCCAGAGGGCCTGGGGGACCTCAGCCTTCCCTTCAGCTGACCCAAAAGAAACATCTCCTCGGCTTTTCAGTCTCATTACCAGCAAATTCAGCTTACTCAGCCTCACTAATGTGACAAATTAGGGTCAAAGCTGACCTGGGAGGGTCCAAGCAGCCTCAAATGAGGTCGTCAGGGGCAATCTTTGTTTGAATTCAGGGATTAAAAATAAAAATACGCGCTCGCAACATCTTGCACGCCACAAGGACTAAGTCAATGACACTTCAAAAATATCACAGCTTTCGGAAAGCTGAGAAAACATTATTTGGGATTTAACCAGAAAACATCTCTCTGACTGACACGATGTCACCAGCTGATGGGAAGTTCAGTTCTGTCCCCACCCCCCCAACGTCCTATAAAAATAAGTGATGAAAAAAAAAAAGAAGAAAAAAAGAAGAAAGCATAGTGAGAAATCTCTTGGCTGTCAAAACATCCATCAGCAAAATGAAACACAATGTGGACACCTCACACTTCACACTTTTGTTCTTTACTGCCAGAACCAAGGCAGAAATGTTCCAGTTTAGGGTCTGGACAATAAATCAAACAGCCAGCCTCGGAAAACTTCTGAGCACTGAGAAAAGTTACCTTGATACCCACGGAGATGAGACCCACTTACATCCCTCCAAAGATTTTATTAAGGCTTTTCTTTGCACTTGTGCTATTTTTTCCCTCCTCACAATATCTCACGGCAGGTGGGAAGGGGAAAAAATAGTCTGCAGCCTGGTAATTAAATGGGTTTGTTTTTAACGCCGCAAATTGCAGCGAGAAGTGGCTGTCTCAGGTATTTCTAATTCTCCAGTCGCTGTCGCACCTCGGTGCTCTTCCCTCACTGATGTGCTCGGTCTCTCGTCCCCCTGCCAGGCGTGCAGTGCTGTTTTCTTCATTCCAGAGGGAGGAAAAGGAGGGAAAGGGCTGGAGGGACCCCCTGGGCACCCCACAGATGCCTCATTCACCTTTCTGGGCATACCAAGAATAAGCTCCCGCCCTGTTTTTCCCCTGTCAGGATCTTTTCAGCCCCCACTCCATCCCAGTCTGGATTCCCTCAGCACGGGCTGAAGGGCTGGGCGGTTTCCAGTTTGGCAGCAAGACCTTTCCAGGAGGTGGCTCTTTGTTTCCAGTGCTGATTTCCTTCACTCCACGCTCAGGATATTTTTAGAGAACAATCCTACAATGGCTTAGATTTCACTGTCAAGGCGGGATGAGGTAAAAATCTTTTGGTCTCTTCTTACAGGACAAATTCTTTGTTTCTCTGCCCTTCAGCTGTTCCAGTTTGGATCCATTGGCTGGACACAGGTGACCAGGAGAGCGTGGACACAAGGGGGTGGGCTCTTCCCAAGAGGTCAGGGGGAGTTTTACAAGGATGTGTGGTGATGGAATAGGGGGGGAATGGCTTCCCACTCCCAGAGGGCAGGGACAGATGGGAAATTGGGAAGGAATTCTTCCCTGTGAGGGTGGGCAGGCCCTGGCACAGGGTGCCCAGAGAAGCTGTGGCTGCCCCTGGATCCCTGGCAGTGTCCAAGGTCAGGCTGGACAGGGCTTGGAGCACCCTGGGATGGTGGAAGGTGTCCCTGCCCATGGCAGGGGGGGGGGCTGGATGATTTTTGGGGTGTCTTTAAACCCAAACCATTCCATGAGACATGAATGTGGGCATCTGGAACAAACTGGAAAGGGAGCTGGGGGGGACTGGTACCCGCAGCCCCTGGTCCTACAACTGACACCAAAGCAACTTCCTCGACCTCCTTGGCTCCAGGAATCTGAATTTCAGCCAGGTCACCTAAATTTTGTGTTTACTCCTAGATACTACTGCTGTTGATACTGCCTCACCAGCTGGGCTCTGCACACACCCAGGACAGGAGAGTTCCCAAGAGGAAAACTTTCCAAGGCCCACGGCAGATCCAAAACTACCTCCAAAATACCTCCAGCCCAAGTGAAATACCTGCAGCTGGTCAGAAATGGGAGTGAAGTGCACTTGGAAGGAGTTGGAAGAACAGCTCAGCTCTCTGCCAAGCTCCTCTTAGCGCACAGTGCCAGCCTGGCCTCGTTGCACTCCCCGAGCTCCTGTTTCTCCCCCAAGCCCAAGCCTCTTTTATCTCCTTTCCCTGAGTTCTGGTAGATAAGGAAAAAAAGATCATATCCAACACCAAGATTTCCACTCAGCTTCCAGTAAATCCCCTCTGGAGAGGTTTCTCCTTCATTACAATCAGGAGTGTGACCAGGGCCAAATGACATTCACCATTTGTTAAAGACGTGTCACCAACACATTCCGGGATTTCGACCCAGAGAGGAGGAAAAAAAAGGCTTTAAAAGCCAATAAAATAAACACATGTTGCATGAAATGACAGGCAGAATAATCTAATTGCTGAGTCCTAAAAACAAAAGGAGAATCCGTTATCTGCTGAAAAGCAAGAGATGTCCCAGAACTCTGCTGCTTGCCGGTTTAAGTGTCTCTTTGATCAGCTCTCTTGTTTGTTTGCTGTGTAGACCACTCGAGTCACTTCATCTCCAGCTCAAATTGCATCTGTGTTTCTACTTGAGCAGAAACACGAGTCACCTTGGAAGGAACACAGCAGAAAATAATCTGTATATATTAAAAAAAAAAAAAAATCCACAACCACTGGCAAATCTCTGAACGGTAACTGAGGAGCTGCTATTTCGCTAAAACCGACTTCAAGTCACTGTGCTCTCTCACCAGGCCAAAAAAATGTTCCTTTCTTGGGATTAAAGCAGCTCTCCTAAATGAGGCTGGCTATGATTGACGTTTTAATTGACTGGCACAATTTCATGCTTTAATGACTCTGGGCTCCTCAGTTTAGCCATGAATAAATTTAACTGTTAAGCCCTTGCGTATAAATCCTCCTGCCTGGAAGCTGCTATTCTTCCTTTAAAATGGAAACTTGGATTAAGGAGACTCACCCACACATCAGGAGCTGGCTGCTGGAATCTGCACACCCCCTGCTCACCAGTTCCCCCAGTTCCTTCCTGGACCACCACAAGTGGCTGGCCAAGGGCTCCAGGTGGGATTTCTTTAGGAAAAGCCCTTGGGAATTTTGGTAGCTCAGCATCACACCACGATCTGGTCAGCAATTAGTGGGATAATCAACTTTTCCTTAGGCTGATGACCAACAGAAGAGCAGGAAAACATCTCCCTTCTGGGAAGCGTCTGCTGTGCCTCTGGTCCTTGCCACTGTCCCAGGGGTAATTCTGCAAAATCTTTTGTGTGATAACCAAGGGGAGACTTCTGGACTGATTTATCTCCTCCTGTCCTATCTTTCCCGTGGGTTTTAACCCTGTGGGTCTGGTGTGGGGTGTCAGTGCCCTCCCTGGTTTAGAGGATCCCATGGGAAAGCAGCTCCCAGGCAGGTTCCATGTTTCAGGCTGTATTTTTAACTTTTCAGTCATTTTGCCTTTTTTTTTTCTTTTTCCCCCCATGTGTCTAAATCTCCTGATTTAGCAATCACAGCTGGCTCCTGGACTGAACATTTTTTTCTAGAAGCATCCTCCTCCTCCTTCTCCTTCAGCACCTTAAGTCAGGGATACTCAGATTCATAACAGGTTGCAGAGAAAAAAAGCTGCAGCTGAAAATTCAAGCAAGATTCAGCATTCAGTGAAAATTACGTGAATCCATCAGTCCTCAGTGGCTTCTGCTTCCCCATCCCTGTGTCACCACACACGGGATCCTCAGGCACCTTTGAGTCTGGAAATGCTCATCTCCTCCAAATACACCTTTGATTATGTGAGAACCATCCCCGTGTCGAGGGTCTCCTCACCCAGCTCCACCCAACTCCTTTGTGCTGTCCCTTTTTCCCCCAGGGATGACTGGAAATTCCACGAGTCCACGCCCATGGCAAGGGGGATGTCCTGAACACGCTCATGGAGATTTCTGGGTGTCAGTGGCTGATCCAGTGGATTTTTGGCTCCTCCCAGATGAGCTGGAGGAGAACAGAGGCACAGAGGAGGTGACCAGGTCAAAACCATGAATGGGCCACTTCTGGAGCCCTCCCTTGCAGGAGATGTCTCAGGTGTCCCCAAGAGCCACAGCAGGACCCAAAACCCTGCCAGGAACGAAACTGCCCATCGGCATCTCTGCCTAATTAAAGGATCTTGGTGGATGACATTTTCATGTTCCGTGTGCCAAGAGACCCAGCAGAGATGGATAATTCGTTATTCCACTCTCCCCAGCACTGGAGAATTCCCGGTTTGTCCTGGTTTGGTCACTGCTATTCCAAAGAGAGACGGACAGGCTGGAGGGGACCCAGAGGGACAATTAAAGGATTGGGAAGCTGCCATGAGGGGAAGGGCTGAGAGAACCATGTTTGGAATCCTGAGACTTGGGGGAAACCTCATCACCACATTCCAGTTCTTAAAGGGAGGCTACAAATTAAAAATTTAAATTGTAAGGATTGTCACCCAAAATTTAAAGTATTTCAGTTTTTGCTGAAATTTTGAAGATGGGAATTCTCCTTTCATGAGGAGTCAAGAGGAAAAGACTAGACATAACGGTTCAAGTCTCTCCTGGGGAGGTTCTTATAGGACACAATAGGAAAAATTTCCACAAGGAGAACAATCAGCCACTGGAAAAGTCTTCCCAGGGAAGGGGGGGATTTTCTCACTTTTAAGATTCAGCTGGACATGGTGCTGGTCCCTCTTGTCTGGACATTGCTTTTGCCAAGAAAGGTTGGACCAGATGATCCTTGATGTCTCTTCCAATGTGGAATTCTGGGATTCCATGAAAATCTGGATGTGATGCTCAGCTGGTGTTGATTTACTGCCACAATACCTCTGCAAGGTTTCTCCCTTGTGGGCATCAAAGCACCGGTGGATGGTGAAAAAACAGATTATCCGTTCTCATAAAAATAAATTAAATATCATGATTGCTTGCTAATATATGAGATTTTTTCCTGTTTTCCAGGACTCTCCTTCTGTTGTAGGAACAGGTGTGATGAAACCTCGTATCAAACTAAGCCTTGACCATGCCAGTCCTACATTTAGACCTCATCTATTTTCTTAATGAAAAGCAAAGCATGAAGGTGCCATAAATAGAATTTTTTGTTATTTCGGTAGCAGTGCCTGGTGGCTTTTAATAATTACCAGAACCTCTCATTGCATGTTGGCTTCTGATGAATCAGGATATCCCTGGTATCGAAGATTGCTCTCCTTCACCAGATGGAGCAGTTTTGTGGGGTGCCAGGGG
Source organism: Pardalotus punctatus (assembly GCA_013400915.1). Classification (NCBI taxonomy): domain Eukaryota; kingdom Metazoa; phylum Chordata; class Aves; order Passeriformes; family Pardalotidae; genus Pardalotus; species Pardalotus punctatus. The sequence goes on along the minus strand of VZTX01003199.1, from coordinate 28,501 downwards.
CAGGGAGGGATCCCTAATAATTTCAGCCCAGGGAGGATCCATCATCCAGCCGATACCGACACAGCCCGAAAATCTCAGAATCCCAGGGTGGGTCAGGCTGGAAGGGACCACGGTGGGGTCACCTGGTGCCACCTCCCTGCTCCAGCAGGGCCATCCCAGAGCACACGGCACAGGATTGTGTCCAGAGGGTTCATCCCATTGAGTTCCCGCGTGCTTTATTCGATGGGAACTCCTCACGTGTGCCAAGGACTTCTGCTGTTTTCAGATAAGGAGAGATTTGCTCAGAAGGGACCCTGAGACCTCCCCTTCCCGCCTTGGAAATCCCATCCCAGGTAGGGTCTGCCAAGGGGGGAATTAGTAGGCAATATCCCATGTGGCCTGTATTGGACAAATGCTGACAATCCCCAAATCTGCCTCATTTCTTCACAGGAACACTCCTGGGGCGAGCAGGAAATATTTGAAAGAGGCTGTGGTGGTGTGGCAGGAGGGGTGGGGCTGCCAAGCACCTTCTTCCGAGGATTTTCTGGAATTCCGGAATTTTCTGGAATTCTGGAATTTTCTGGAATTTCTGAGGATTTTCTCTCATCTCTGTTGGTGGCCCCTGCCCTTATCCTTGGAGCCACAAGCACAAGGAATCACCACCCATCGCTGGGCAGGGCCAGCTCGGCCTCCTTCTCCCCAGGGATGAAGCTCCTCCCGCTCATCCTCAACCTCCCTGATCCCAAACCCAGGACAAACCCTCCCCTTCTCCCAAAGGAAAAGGCTGCTCCAGCTCCAGCCTGGCCACCCCTAATGAAAATCCTGGCAGCGAACAAAGATCCATCGGTGGCGTTGGGAAAAATTAATTTGCTCGAAGGGAAAGCAAAGGTGGACTGAGCTGCTCGCGGTTGCTCCCGATGGGAAGGCGATGGGACACAACTGAACTGAGACTTGGGAAAAGCTTCAGCAGCGCTGAGGGATAAACAGCCCTTCAGAAGCCCTTGTTGTGAAGAGAAACTGCCAACAGAAACAGACTCTTTTTGTTGGGAATGGTGGGAGGAAGGTAAAAAATAACAGTGGTGGAAAACTTCACCAGCTCTTTGCTACGCCTCATCTGCTGCTTTATTAGTACTCCTAAATCTGTTCTGCTAAGTATAAACATTGCCAAATTTACATAAACTTCATTAAAAGCCTGTGTCCCAACTCTGCTGCTCCTGTAGCACACCCAGGAAATGGAGAACTTCAAACTCCTCTGCAGCAAAACAAGAGGAACAAAACAACATTTTAAGGGTGTTTTTGATTTTTTTTCCCCCCTGTTTATTTTTTTCTGCTTCTGTTGTTTCCCTGGTTCTGTGCTTCTGAGGCTTGTGGGTGATTTCTCTTCCCTTTGGGGTCCTTTCTTCCCAGATCTGGAGCAACGCTTCCCATCTCCTCAGAACACATTAAAAAAGAGAAGTGGAACAGTGACAAAACGCAGAATGTGATGGGCTCTTCTAAGAGTTTTTATTTTCCTGCTGGTCCTGCTGCTCACAACCCCAGTCAGGCTGATTTGAGACACCAAGGAGACATTCCAGCAGTGCTGGGACAGGATAATTCCTCTGAGAGATGCTGTGGGATTCGGGATGTGCTGGTGAGGAAGAAGAGGACCCTATTTCTGGTTGGTCATCAGTTAAATCCTAAAGAGGGTTTGTGGCTGGCAGTTCTTGCCATTTCCCCTTTTCCCGTCACTCCAAGCCCTTGTAAAGTCTCTCTCCATCTTTCTTTTGGGTTCCCTTCAGGTACTGGAAGGCCAAATTAGGTCACCCCAAAGCCTCCTCTTCTCCAGGCTGAACAATCCAAATTCTCCCAGCCTTTCCTTACAGGAGAGCTGCTCCATCCCTCTGATCATCTTGGTTCTCCCTCTCATTGCCCCTGGAGCAAAACCAGGGAGGGAATCCGGAGAAATGTTTAGACAGGATCGAGTTCACCCTCACAATGTGATGCCTCTCCCAAGGAGAGCAGCTGGCAGACAAATTAAAACACATCCTTCCCTTGACTCCCTCCCTGCGGATACTCTGGTGGGAAGAAACCTGAGAACGCTTAAATTCCACGCCAGATCTGCTAAAAAAACAGGTGGACAAGCTGCTTTTTCATTCAGCAGCGAGGAGCAGGAGGTGGGGGCAGAGAATTTGGTTACGTGCAAAGCATTTCCCCCTCACTCCTGCCCTTCCCAGCACCTCAAACACCGCCAGGAACAAAGTGTCCCCCTCCAAGATTAGCCCTCCCAGTGCTCATCAACGATAGCTGCTCCCACCGGAGCTTCCCGAGATATTCCAGCTTGTGCCTGCTCTTCTCCCACCGGTTTGAAGCGCTCCTGACAGCTTGAGGAGAGGGTGGGATGCTGTCGCTGCGGCTCTGCCGTATGGCCCCAGCCACGCTCCCTCCCCAGCTGCCTCCCCGTGCCTGGGCACTGCTCCAAGGCAACCTCTCGGGGAGGAAATGCTGAGCCCTGCACCCCTGAACCTCCTGAGCAAACCTCGGGGCTGCTCCGGGGCCACAAAGCCTTCCCAGAGTTTCTCCAGGCGTGCAAATGCTCCCAGAATAACTCAGAGTCCTGCACGGGGGCCGTGTCCATGAGCTACGACCACAGTGAGGAGGGCCCTGGTCACCCCCTGTCGCCCTTCGGCTCTCAGGTGATTTAATGAGATGGGTTATTTATTTAATGAGATGGATTTATTACATAGGTTTAAAAGGCAATCCAGTCCCTGTGATGGAAATAACTTTCCCCGCAATGTTCAGGCAGCAGTGACCAGGATGCAGCTCCTGCGAATGGTTTGAGAGGGGGTGGAGTGCAAATATATGGCTTTTGGGAAAACACATCCTCAATTAGGGCAGTAACACCATGACTTTCTGCTGCCTGGAGAACTGAAACAGGTGGAAACACCAATCCAGTGGAGAAATTCCTTAGGGATCAAGTCAGACCCTGCTGAAGGGAGGACAGGTACCAAAGAAACCCCGATCAAGAGACAGGCAATCCTTTACCAAGGGTACAATTTCCTCCTTGCTTTCCTGAGGGTTGTGTTAAAGCTCTTCAGAAAAAAATTATCAGCAAAACACCCTCACCCCTGCACTGGGGGATGCCTGGGCACGGCCCCCAAAGATTTGTAATCCCACAGCCACAAAACTGTCCCTGAGATAACAGTGGGGGAAACAAAAACCCTGCACAGGAACCGGCATCTGCAGCAAAGAGCCCTCCGGATTCCAAGTATTTCCTTTCAGCGGAGTAAATGATGTTTTATGCCTATAATTAACTGGGAGCCAGTACACACTGCGCTGGTTTTAAGCTGACTCAATGCTGTCTGCAAAGCACAGTGTGATAAAACAATATTCAAATCAACTTCTTAACTGAGCTGGCGAGTGACGGATGCCAAGAGTAAGTGGAGGTTTGCAAAGCCCCGGGCGCAGGGAGGGATTTCAAGGAGTATTTTCTTTAAATGAGCTGGTTTGTAATCCACAGTCTGTGAGTTCTGGAGGGGTCTGGTTTCTGAAGCAGCTGAGTTCCTACAGTCTCGCTGTAAATCTATTTTTCTAGAAAAAAAAAAAAGGATCCAAAAGTGTTGGAGACAACTGAGGTTGGAAGCCACAGCTGCTGGGAGGTTTAGGTTGGATATTAGGGAAAATTTCTTCATGGGAAGGGTTATCAACCACTGGCAGAGCTGCCCAGGGCAGTGGCGGAGCCCCATTCCTGGAGGGATTTAAAAGCCCTGTGGATGTGGCACCTGGGGACAGGGGTCAGGGGTGGCCTGGGCAGTGCTGGGTAATGCTGGACCTGATGATCTTAGAGGACTCTTCCAACCTTAATGATTCCATGAAAACCGGAATCCCTGGAAACCTTCCAGCCCAGGATGGGTGGGGCTTTGAACAACCTGACCTAGTCAGAGATGTCCCTGCTCACTGCAGGGGTTGGACTCAATGACCACCAAAGGTCCCTCCCAACCCAAACCATTCCAGGACTCTGGGATCTCATTTCCAGATTGCCGAGGTGGGGATGAAAAGCTGAAAAACCCCTTTATTTATGGGGGTCTCCATGTTGGCTCCCACCTGGGAGTCACCTGCTGAGGGGTCCCTGATGGTCCCTGGAGGTCGTGGCTGTGCCTCCAGTGGGGCTGGAGAGCGGCTCAGCCCATCCAGGGGCACGGAGTGGAAGCTTTTCCTCATGACAAAGTGATTCAGCCTGGAGCATTTGCAGCTCCAGTGCCTCAGGATGGGCTGCTGGAAGTTTGACTCATGAGGAGACCTCCCAAGTGCTGGTGGATGGATCAGGAACCTGAAGGTCACCCTGGCAGTGCTGCTGACTGCCCCAGCCACCCCCTTCTTTCCCTATCCATCCCCACGTCTTGGAAAACAGGGTGGTTCTGGAGGTGTTTGATTTTTATAATACCTGTAACTGTGCCTGTCCTTTAATAGGATGCATTTCCTTTAATAGACTCTACTTATTGCTGCATTTCAATTTGTTGAGTCCCACAGAACTGCAAACCCTCACCAGGTTTTCTTTCTGCGTGATAAAAACCAAATCATAAAAGGAGATTGAAATTGAAATGAGCTTTTTCCATCTGAATGAAGTGGAAGCATTTCTCGTTGGTCTGACGGAATACGTTTTTGTCCATGGGTGAGTTTGGAAAGTTGATCCCACCTGGAACAACATCCCTGGGTGAGATCACAGATTCCTGCACAGCTGAAGGCAAAATTCCTCCCCTTAGTTCTTGATGTGGTGGTGGGAATCACCTCCGTGCACAGCCAGCTTTGTCTCTTCAGGAGAGGTGGGGTTTGTTTGCTTCACCAGTAGTAAATATTCTAGTAATTATTCTAGTAAATATTCTAGAATTAGTGAAAATTCCACGTTTTAGATCTATATAATAATAAACACAATTTATGTCCTCATAAATTGCAGTTGTGTCCGGAGAGTTTTCAGTGCAAGGAAAGGAGATTTTGGAGCTGTGCTGAGGCAGGACAGAGGGAAGGAGAATTTTTGGGAGTGGTGTTGTGCTTGTGACCCATTCCAGACTTTGGGGGTGCACAGGTGGAGGCACCCGACACACTTGGGTGGGCAAACAGCTCCAGCTCTCTCAGGACATGCCCAGTCCGTGTTTTCATCTGCCAGGGATGAAATCTCTTCTCCCAGTGGAACAGGGCTCCTGGAACCATCAGAGGAGGCTCTCGGGAGGCTCTGGAATAGATGTGATACCTTCAGCCCCACCCCTAAGGAACCATTGCATCACTGTGGTCCCCATCAGTCCCTCACCTGTCACTCTTTTTTTCCTTCTTTAATGAAGTTAGACAGGACAGAAGAATGAATTCCCAGCTCCTGACCCTCTGGCTGGGATCAGACACGTTTCCAGGAGAGCACAGGGGACATTCCCCTGTCTCCTGCCCCGCTGACCCCACTTGGGAATCATAAAGGAAGCCTGAGGACAGCAACTATTGATCCTAATCCCTTTTCCCTCTGCTGGGAATACTCTGAAGCTCCTACTGACCCTGTACTGTCCTGTGAAGGTTCTGGTTTCCCATAGTCCAGATGGGTGTTAGCAGTGGCAGAATCCGTCTGGATGAGAAGCAAAAAAAAGAGATACAGCTGGAGGGCAGCTATTACATCCAAAAAGATGAAGAAAAAGAAAATAAAAGAAGAAGAAAAAAAAACCTAATAAAACTCTCGCAAACTTCCTGAGGGAATGGAGAGAAGGGAAATAGACTTTCAAAGAGCAGATGTGACTTGCAAGGCAAGCACTTGCAAGGATCCACTTCCTCTTAGCAAGTATTTGCAGCCAGTTATGATATTCTTGTCCTCCCGCTGGTTGTAACCCTGGACAAGAGGCCAGCAGGATGGGGCCTGGAGGACATCCCGGGGTCCCCTTCAGCTCTGACTGCTCTGCTCAAGCCACCTCCATCAGCATCTCAAACTTATTCCTGGATTTGCACCGAGGCAGCTCAGGAGGAACATTTTGTTCCTGGTTTGTTGCTCTGATGCAGTCCTGGGAGCCAAAATATCTTCCCAAAGCACCTGAGGGAAGAGCTGGAAGGAACAGGTCCCACCTCCTTCCCCAGATTTCCAAGGATACACACGATGGGTCTGCAACATCCCGGGCTCTGGACCGTCTGCACTGCCCTTCCCTGAGCTCTGAAATCATTTGGGATAAAGCACATCCTCCCTGCTCTCCAGGATATCACCAAGCATCCCTTTCTTAACTTCAGCACCATTGTCCGGACAATTAGAGGTAATGGAGGAGCAGTAATGGATCACTTTGTGTCACCAATCAGTATTTATTTCCCTTCTTCCCTAAACTGTGAGTTCTTGAAAGTGTTGTCATGGCTACTGAGGAGTGAACTTGACTCACTTCGGCAGCCTTTGTTCCCTCCAAGTGAGCTGATCTGAAATTTGTCAAGGCTCTCTTGTCACCGGCTGCAAAAATATCGTATCTGTTTCTCGAGAGGAGCTTCCTTTGCAAGCTGAGCATAAAGGGCACAGCCAGAGCTTGAGCCCGCTGTAATGCAGGGGTTTTAGTGCCCCTGGGTGCCCTCAGCAAATAACTCCTTAATTGTTCCCTTTCTCCTGGCAATCTCCGTGCCACATATCCAAAGGTCAATTTGCTGCGAGGTCCTCTCTGCAGTCCCTCGGCTGGGCTGCGTTACAATATTTTCTGATCAATGGTTAAAACTGGCGTCTTTTTTCTTTTAATGGAACCTCCTCCACTGGAGAATAAATTCCAGCAGGGTTCTCGGGAGTGCTGGAATATATATCGTGGTTCTGGCTCAAATGAATGCATGACATAATTCCACTAAAATCGATGAAATTGTGCTCGGGGATGCTTCTCCACTGCTGATATTAAAGCTGCGTGGATGTGGTTTTGCTTGTACTTATTGCTTACCCTTGATCTGTTTTAATATGATCCCAGTCCCAGATCCATCAGGGGGAATTCCCAAGGGCTTTGAGGGACCCATGTGGAGATCAGTGGACAGAAGCAGCGTGGGGAGAGTTACCCTGTGTGAGTATTGAAGTTCCTGATAGTAATGTGGTTTCAGTGCAAGTGGGAAACAAGCAGATGCTCTCCTGTGGAGTGTAGAGTCAAAACAGATGATGCAGATCCATGGCAGATACTGGTTTCTGTAGCTATCAGCGTCAACAAAAATAATCTGGTTTATTAGGAAAGCTGCTCAGACAACAGATTTGTCACCATCCAATAAATAGTCCCTTACCAGTGGGTAAAAGAAGAGAAAAAAAACCAAATAAACTATTGAATTTAAACATGCAGAAAGAAAGAGATGTGCAAATACAGGCCTGAGGAGGAACAAGGTGAGATTGGGGTCAGAGCAGCTGGCGAGGCTGAATCACTCTCTGTCACTCTCCAAGAAAGTTCCTCCTGCGAAAAGGCTTTGGGGAAATGTTCTAACTCGAAATGGGGGGTGAGAGCTCTGCAGAACAGATTAAACCCCCTCGGCAAAGTCTCCTGGATGCAATGGGGATGACACAAGTTAAATCTCATTCTATTAAAAGATAAGTAGAAGGAAGGAGGATGTGCCTTTACTCCTTTGTTTTCTTGTAGTGCTTCAACTGTCTGGACTTCTACATCATCAACTCCTTTTGTTTACTGTGCCCAAAGATCCATTCTCCTTTGAACTCCCTTTACTGTGCCCAAAGATCCACTCTCCTTTGAATTTCCTTTACTGTGCCCAAAGATCCATTCTCCTTTGAATTTCCTTTACTGTGCCCAAAGATCCATTCTCCTTTGAATTTCCTTTTTTGTGCCCAAAGATCCATTCTCCTTCGAACTTCCTTTATTGTGCCCAAAGATCCATTCTCCTTCGAACTCCCTTTACTGTGCCCAAAGATCCATTCTCCTTTGAACTCCCTTTACGGGGTCCAATGATCCATTCTCCTTTTAACTCCCTTTATTGTGATCAAAGATCCATTCTCCTTCGAATTTCCTTTACTGTGCCCAATGATCCACTCTCCTTTGAACTCCCCAGCTTTCAGACATGCATTAATATCAGTGCCTCTCACCCAGCTACTGACTGAGGCGTTTCTGCAGATGAAAACATTTCCTTCATATCTCTCCTTCCCACAGTTGCTGCTCATTCTGTTGCTGCTGCTATTTTCCTTCACTCCTTACTTTCCATTGGAGGATTTCTGATCCTTATAAACCTCGCCAGCCACACGTGGGGCTCATAAAGTTCCTGTGTTCAGAGAGCACCCAGACTCACCGAAGGACTGGAGCCTTTTTCCAGTGCATTAATCCTGTCAGGACCCGAGTTGCGTGATCTATTCCAGCCAAGCAAGCATCACTCAGAGTTAACTGCAGAAGGATTGGAAATGGCAGCTCTGGAACGCCATCAATGGCCTTGGGGGTTGGTGCTGCAGCACCTAAAACGCAAGGGGAAAGCTTTGCTTGGCTGTTCAGTCAAAAGAGAGTTTAGAAATACTCTCAAATACGCCAAATATTGCAGCAGGTGCAGTTCTGGCTCCTACCTGAGTAATTTTCCAAGCTGGAGTGACCTACCAAATAAAATGGCCCTGGCACCTGCCCTCACCCTCACCTCACCTTCAGCCCAGGGACAGAACTGGAATTCAAATGAGGGGAAGGAAATGCTCTCCCATCCCAGCAGGATCAGATTTCAAAAAATACTCCCCATCTTTCTGAAGGCAAAATGGGTTCTCTGATGTTTGGTGCAATCTCACACCTCTCCCAAACGATGCACGTGGTGGAGGAATGGTTGTGGAAGCTGAAGGTGAGGTCTCCGCTCTGCTTCCAAACTTTGCTCCTCTTCCCTGCCCCAGGTTTGGAGGAATCCACAGACTGTTACCCCAGCAGCTCCAGGAGCTTCCAAGGTTCCAGAGAGGGATTCTCCTGAGAGGAATTTGAAGGTACAGGCACAGGACCTCTGTCCCACTGCCCATCAGCACAACCTCTTTACAGCCCTTGGGCTTCTGCAAATCCTGCAGCCTGCAACACTTCCTATTTTTGCCCTGAAATTCACAGAAAGTGTGACCTTTGGTGAGGACTGGAATGGCTGGGAAGAGATTTCTGCTCTCAGCCCTGAGCTCTTGCTTAAAACTGTGAGACACTGTGCCCACTTGCTTCCCTTCTCTGCTCTCCTCCCATTAAAGAGAAGCAATCTGGGGCTGCAATATTTATAAATGATTTGGCCCCGTGCTGTGCTGAAATAATCATTGGCTCTCCCCCACACCAGGACTTCACACCAGTGGGGATTTGGACACGGGGCTTGCAGGTCTTTTGAACTCCCCCTTGCAGGTTTTATCCTCCCCCCCACTCCTTCCATCTGCAGGAAAATGCAATAATTCACCTGTCCCTGTTTCTGGATGTATTTTCAGGCACTGAAGAGCTTGACCACTCACTGTTAATCAATAGAGTTGGAGTGCAGCCATCCGTCTATTACTGTTTCAAGCTTCTTCAAAGCAGAAAATGTCTGGAAAAATGAAAGGCAGAGATGAAATACACACATTTCTCTGGTAATATTTCAGAGGCAAGGGCACAGCGGTAGCTTTCTTTTTTAAGCCTGTACCCTATATATAAAATATATTTGAGGGATTTGGAGAATGAAGAAAAATTAAAATAATTAAGGAGCTGACAGAACTGATTTAGAGTCAGGGGAAAGAGGCAAAGAATAAAACATGTGCAGTGTGGTGGAGCAGGGCTGGCAGGGAGGGAAGGGAGCGGAGGGAAGGCTTCTGCTCCAGGGATGTGCTGGGCCAACACATTTCCACCTTCATCCAAGCATGCTCTGAACTGGAAACCAGGAGCGGCCTCCTGAGGGTGCCAAGACCTGTCATGACCCAGAGCTTTTCGAATTTAAAATCCATCCAGGGCTCAAGTTGCAGCTCTGGTCCCTCAGTGACATTTTCAGATGCCACATTGAGACCCTCTCTATTGCAGGTGAGGTCTCCTGGAGCAGCCAAAGCAAAAGATGTGAAATTCCCAACAGAAAAAGAGGGAGCAGTTTCCTTTGGCATCTTGACCAGGCTGGCCAAACCTGCACCACTCCCTTTCCTCCAGGTGACATCCAGCCATCACCTGCAGGGACACCGGTGAGAGGGAGAAGCTGAGAGAGCCTGGCCCAGGCATGGCAGGGCTGTGCAAAGCCTCTCCCAAAGCCCTGGGTTATTTTGGGCAGGCAGCAGCTCTGTGAGCACGTCTGTGCTCGAGGCGGCAGATGGAGGATGCATGATTTAAAATAGGAGTGACCAGAGGAAGGTTTTTCCATCTGCTTTCCAAGCGCAGCAGTTGGACAAATCCTCTCCCATCCGACGGGACTCCCCAGGAGCTGCACTTGCAGTGGACAAGCTCTGCAAACCCAGACCTTCACAGGTCCCCCCCTCCTCTTGTGAAGGACAACCCCCTCCTATCCATCCCAAGCATCTCCTGGGAGCCAGAATCCTAAATTGTCATGTTAGCCCTGTCCCCATTTGGATTAGGAGCCCAGAAAAGAAGAACCAACAACATTTGATGTTTCCCAGGGAGCAGCTTTGTCTGCACCCTCACTCTGGTAGTCAAGAGCCCTTCACAGAAAGCACTTAATTTCAGTCCTTTCTCTCCTGCAGAAGATAATTCAGGTATCTGAAGGTGAGCAGAAACTTCATGGCACATGGACCATTCCGAAGAGATTTGACACAGGAGATGGTTGGATGTCTCTCACTGAAATGCCTGGATTTTTCCAATGGAAAATCATAAAATCACTGAATGGTTTGAGTTGGAAGAGACCTTGAAAATCATCCTGTTCCATCCCCTGCCATGGGCAGAGGGACACCTTCCACTAAACTTGAAATTATTTTGTAATGAGAAATATTTTATGTGGAAGACATTTCAACACACAGTGTTGGAAGTCCTGAGGTTCTGCTTTGAATGACTTAGAATCAAGATTTCCAGACATCCCATCCATCCATCCATCCATCCATCCATCCATCCATCCATCCATCCATCCATCCATCCATCCTTCCCTCCATCATCTCTTTGAATGTCTCCAGACCCACTTTTACACAGTCTAATGATCATCTGGACACCAAAGACGCTGTTCCTGCAGTGATGATCTTCACAGGTCTATCTTCTGGTGGAGTTTTTGCCTCACCTCCCTCAGAGAAATCAGCCCACATTCTCCTTTATTTCCAATGCCTGCCTCCATCCCAAGGAAGTGCTTTTCCTCTAACGTGATTAGGTGCTCACTGGCAAGCTGCCTAGAAAGCAAAAAATTGGGGTGGAAAAGTGGATTTTCCAGTGGTGAGAGCAAACTGCACACTGGTCTCACTTCAAAATGTTTGCACAGCTGAAATATCTGTGGCATGAGAGATTCAGAGAGAGATTCCTCCACCTCCTCCTCCTCTTCCTCCTGCTGTTGCAAGGACACATTTTTCATTAAGGAGCTTGATGAAGGTCATTGCTCACTCCAGATCTGTTTGGCCACTTGAAAGCCGCCGTGGGCTATGATCCTTCTTATGCCTTTTGCAGCCTCTCAGCCATCTGGACAGCTCAGAAGAGGCATCTGTTCACTCTGGTTCCTTGCTGGGATGGAGATGCTCTTCCAGGAGCTGGGAGCCAGTGGAGTTTGTCCTGCAGTGTTGGTCCCACAGCATGGAGCCACTCAGAACTGCTGTGGTCAATAACAGGATGTGTCCCAACTGGAACATGGGCAGGGGCAGAGATCTCAGTAAATCGATGATCTCACAGGTCTTTGCCAACCTAAATTATTCCATGGAGGACTAGGGAAAGCAAGAACATCCTGAGGACAGCACCACTGTCATGGGACTAAAATGGATAAGGTTGGATGAGGCTTGGAGCAACCTGGGATAATGGAAGGTGTCCCTGCCCATGGCAGGGGGTTGGAACGAGATTATTTTTAAGGTCCCATCCCACCCAAACCATTCTGTGATATTAAGATGATCCCATGGGCTCCAATGAACTGCATGAGGCTGGAAATGAAACAGGGCAGGATGAGGAAAGGCACCAATGTGGTGACATCAGGTGACACCATGAAAACCTCATGAAAACTTGTGCTCACCACGAGAGCTGCAAGAAAGATCTACAGCACTTCCTCAGCAGTAGGGCCCTCTCTTAGACCTCCCTCTGTAGGTTTTTTCCAAGCCTATTTCTGATCCCTGCTCCCAGAGAGGGCCTGAAATACTCACAGCAAGTTCTGAGCATTTTCCCAGCCTTTAGTGCTTCCTGACTACCAAACTAAATTCTTAATCCCTACTGGGTAGCGAGTGCATCCAGGGAGTCCTACACGTCACAATGCTTTAACTGTGGGAAACTGATCTTTTCCTTTCCCCCTTTTCCTTCGCCCCTCTTTAAATAAGTCATCCCTGTTTAGCCATTCCTCATGCTTTGTGCTGTCTAATGCTCATCTTCCCACTTGGATGTACTGTCCAACTTCCCAAGGTCCTTTTTGATGGAAAGGACCTGAGTCTGGACACCAAACGACATCCAAAACCAGTGGAGCCCATGCCAGTCCTCCAGTCCCTCACTTTCACCCTGTGGGAGTAGAAACCAAGCAGCCCAATTCTCCACCATCTGGCCTGGGGACTGGGAAAGAGGATTCTGTCTCAGTCCTCCTGTGCTGTTTTGCCATCTGATGTCCAGATAACCCACAGCACACATGAGCACTGCTGGAAACTTCGGAGAGGATCAGTGGAGCAGAGGATGACCCTACAGAAGGGCTGGTCCTACCATCCACCTCGTCCAGGAATTGATGAAATGTCCAACAATCCCATTTTCTCTTGGTCTTCATTTTTTGCTATTGAATGCACCCACAACCTTCTCCTGTGGATGAGCTGCTGACAGGGTTTATTTCCACTTCTTTTCCTGGACCACAGAGAAAGTAGATGCAGCTTCATGTATAAAATAACACCTCATCTTCTTTCAACTCGTTGAAAAAACTCCAACTGCCTCAGCAACCCCTTCCTGCCTCCAGGCCATGATGCTGGGAAGCAGAAATGTGGAAAAAACGACAAGAAAAGGGAGTTTTACCATAATAAATGTCAATGCACCTAAGGAGGACATGTTTGCTTTCACTGGGCTCAATTCCAGGGTGTGTTCTCCTAATTACCCAGAGCTGGGACCTCTCCGGGGTTGTGTTTGAGTGCCGGGGGTTGCATGAGATGGAGCTGAGTTGGGTGATTTTTCCTGGCTACAGCTGCTTGAAAGTGCGTTTCCTGAAGTGGTTTCCCTCCGGGAATGGGTTGTGTTCATCACTTTCGGGGGAGATGTTTGTTGTGAGGAGGGAAATTGAAAGGGACGGCTTTCCCTGGAAATGTCTGTCCCTGTAAAACAAAATAAGGGACAACCCCTGCTTGGAATTTACTTCTTTCTGGGGCTTATCACACTCATCTGACAGCAGAGTTATCAGATTAGGGTCTATCTGTTGGTGGCAGTTGGTCGCTATCAGAATAAAATAGCTCAAAGGCATTTCCAAGCTGGAATCTCACCAGGATGTTCTTTCCATGGGGAAGTTTTTACTTTTCACCTTTCCACAGCAAAACCTTGCCCTGAACTTCCCAGGAAAAATTGCAACCTCCACCCTGTGCTGCTGCTGACCCTCAAAAGGGCAAGGGATGTTCAGTGATTCCCAATTTGCACCCCTCAGGCACCGCAAGATCTCCCCAGGCACAACAGCAGCCGGCTCTTCCCATGGATTTCCTGCCCTGCCGTGCCTTGCAAGGGGAGAGTTTGTCCTAGAGAAGGACATTTTTCCATTCCCTGGGAATATTTACAGCGGGGAGAACAAGCTGGATGCAGCAGAGGCCTGGGGAGAATTAGGCAATGGTGGTGAGACTTTTCCTGTGCATCCTTCATTGGTGTCTTGTGCCCTGGGGGATCGCTGGGAGCCTGAGGCTACAGTGGCAAAGCAAACCAGAACTTAGGGAGCAATTTAACAAATTGAATCTTTTCCCTCTCCTCAGGAGCGTTGCCTCCTCTGGCAGCCTTAGGCAGGATCTGAACTGTCCTGATCTGTGCCTTTAGCATCCTTATACCCTACAGATATATAAAAATATATCTATGTATGTCTATCTATCTATCTATCTATCTATCTATCTATAGATATAGATTATATAGATATAGATGGATATAGATATAGATATAGATACAGCTATAGATATAGATATAGATATAGATACAGCCATAGATATAGATATAGATACAGAGATATAGATATAGATAAATATATTGGACCTGTGTCTCTTCCAAGGCTGCATCCATGAACTCATGAACTACAAACCAAATTGTCATGTCCAAATTCATCTTCTCGCCAGCCTGAGTCACAGAACCATGGAATCATTTAGGTTGGAAAAGGCCTCAGGGATCATCGAGTCCAAACTGACCAATCACCACCAGAGCACTGGGTGCCGCATCCTTGGGCACCTCCAGGAACGGGGACACCGATGGTGCCCTGGGAAGGCCCTGCCAATGTTTAACAGCCCTTTCCATGAGGAAACTCTTCTTGATGTCCATCCTGAACCTCCCCTGGCACAGCTTGAGGCATTCCCAGCACGATGGAGGGTGCAGTGCCTGAGGTTTGGAACAGTGGCTCCTTTCCGTGCAGGAGCTGTTGGGATCAACTCCCCATCCCGTCATGATGACTGAGTGGGGACTGCAGCTCCCTCTCACACCCATGCACAAATTCTGCCTTTCCCTTGCGCCCAAAACCCCTTCGGTACATCCTGCTTTCCCCTCAATCTCTTTTCCACTCTGTAACACGCTAAAACAACTGTGCCAAATGCATTCCCAGGGCTGGAATGGCTGCAGATCCCGGAGTTCTGGGGGCTTTGGTGGGGCTGTTTGATGGTAATGTCTGCCTTTCACTAAAAGCACAGCAATTCCAGCACTGAATCCTGTGTGCAGCTGGATGGGGCAGGACTTGCCAAGCTCCACATTAGAGGCCCAGGAGTTGAGGAGTTTGCAGACAGAAGCTGCTTTTGCTCACATTTGGGCAAAAAACAGGGTTTCCACCTGTGGGTACATTGTTTGAGCATCTCAAAAATTTAGGTACAGGATAACTCACCCTGTCTTCATCTTGAAAAGCCAACAGCCCGCAATTCTGGAAGAAATTTAGCCCTGGGAGGTTTTCTAAGTTTTTTCCCCCCTTTTTTCGCATATTCCCTCTTGGACAGGCTCCCCCGGGAATGGTCACAGCCCCAAGGCTGTCAGAGCTCCAGGAGGGCTTGGACAGCGCTCCCAGGGTGGGATTGTTGGGGTGTCTGGGCAGGGCTGGGAGCTGGACTGGATGATCCTTGTGGGTCCCTTCCATCTCAGAATATTCTGTGATTCCATGATGTTAAATAGGTCATCAACCTGAAAAGGCAGCTTTAAAAAAACCCAAACCCTTCTGATTTTCTTCCTGGGTTCCATGCCTCTAGAGGGAGGGCTTCATTGTGACATGTGGTCAGTTAGAAAAGCTCTTCAGCAAGACCAGGACCATCCAAATCACCTTCAGTTCCACCACAGCAGCTCTGCTAGACTTCTTGGTCTCTCCAGGTGTCCCCAGGGAATGTTCACCATTTGTTTGAGTCAAGGATTTCCATATTTGCCTTGCCCGTGACTTGCAAAATGCCGGGCTGAAAGACACCCCGAATAGGACTTTTGTACTCACGAAATTCCACTCAAAATGTACATTTTGAGAGCTGGCCTGGCCTCAGAATGCGGTGTAACATCAAATTATGGTTGAGCTCTTGGTAAGAAAGGTCTTCTTCGAGCCAAAGTCATTTATGTGGAATAACGAACCCAAAGCAAGGCCAGCTGTGGGCTCGTAGGCACTGGCTGCTTGTGGGATCACAAAACTCCAGCTGTGTGTGCTCAAACAACCCCAAAACTGCTCAGACATCGACTGTTTTGTGTTTTCTCTTTCAGAAAGAAATGAAGACCTGAAGTTCGGGTGAAATCTCCATCTATTTGTCAATCGTGGAACTTTCAAATGTGGCAGACCACCAAGTTTTCCACAAAATATCACAGGGAAGGCGAAGAACCCTCGAGTTCTGGGTCTTGGTGGGCACTGGCGGAGGAGAGAACCCACTTAATCCCCCATCTTGTGTCCCTCTAACAGAATTAACCACTGATAAAATTTGACCCTGGCTGTTTGGAGTTCGTTCTAAGCAGCAATTGCTGCAGGGAGGGAAGGAACACTGGGGAAGTGGCATCTTGAGGAATGTGCAGAGATTTTAAATTCCTCTTTATCCTCCGAGTGGCAAAGGCTGATTTGATTTTGTGTGGGGTTTTTGGTTTGTTTTTGGGTGGTTTTTTTGCTTTTAAAGGGGAAAGGGTGTGTGGTTTTCCCATGACAGCAAATGGTGTGAGGAGAGGGAGACAGGGTCAAATCCCTGAGGACAATTCAACTCCTTCAGCAAAAAAAAATTCCAAGTTTTCTCTGAATCCAGGCAGGACCACAGGAGATAATTCAGAATTCTCCTCAGAAGCCCTTTCTGCAAAGCTGCTTTCATTTCCAAGCTACTTTGGAGATAGGAAGGTACCAGGAGGATATTTTCAGCCTAACATGAAAGCACCATTTTTTCAAGCGGAGAAAAACTATTTGGGATTTTTTTTTTTTTTTTAAATTTTTCTGTGCACTGCCCAAGAAATGTATCGTCAGCTCGTCCCGGTGCCAAACCTTCCTTATTTACATGTATTCCCAGGAGGGGATTGACTAAGCTTCCCATTACTCCACAGCATCTTGGCTCCTGCACAAAACCACTACAAGGCTTGGAGGACTAAAAATATATAAAGTTATACTGAAGGGGGGGCAGAGAAGTTGCTGTCGACTGAAGGTGACTTTGTTCTCTACCCTGATCTTGCTAAATAAATTAATTCATAATAATTTTGCAATTTTTAGTGGGTCCCAGGAAGGATTCTTCCTAAATCTGGGAAGTTATGATTTGATCCAGCACCACTGCAAATAAATGACCTGTGCCTCTAAAATGTATTGATTTTTTTTCCTCATTTGACCCTTTTTCTGCCTGGAAATCATCCCACCAGGTCCTGAACTCTGCTACCTCCTGGCAGAAAAATCTTCCATCTGAGTTGTAATAAACACAATTATTTTTGGCTTCATTGTATTTCTAAGAGAGCCACAAAGGACATAAATTCGGTTATAAAACCCCAGGATATCCAAGAGACGCAAAATAGAAAAGCGCTGCATGTGGCAAATACGGCCTGACAGCTGCAAAATAAATAATTCCTGACTATCAAGGAATCGGAGCAGAAATCAGCCATAATCTCTGGGTTGTAAAGGAAAGGATTTCAGGGGCTCTGGGAGGGCGTTTATCACCACACTGCACATTTTCCATCTTTATTGTCAGATGAAGCCAATCCCTGTCCCTTCCCCATTCCCAGGGTGTCCCAGTCTGGGATAACTTCGCTGCAGTTTCCCTGTGGTGGCAGTGACAGCTGTTCTGCTCCCAGTCCAGCTGACACCACGAGTGTCTTTAATTAACAAGGAGGGAAGGGGAGGAATTAAAGCTCGAGGTGTGAGTCATTAACAATTGAGAGCATTTAGACAAGGCGTTTTCCCTGCAGGGTGGTGTTATTATTAATTATAATGATCCGGAGGGCTGATATTCCTCAGGATCCATGGCGAGGAATTAAATATTGCAGGGGAATAAGTGAGCGCTTCCAATCCATGTGAAAGGCTTCCAACGACACAGGTCCCTTTAGAGCCTGGCATGAATCTCCTAGTGCATGTTCCCAAACTTCGCCAGTCCCTCTGGCTGCTGGGGAGGAGATGTCCAGCTCCCAGTGATCCCACAGCTGACAAAATACATGGATATTGTGCTTAATGATTAACCAGCATGCCAAGCATGGGAAATCCCTAATTTCAGGGATATACAGAGATTTTTTAATTTTTTTTTTTCCAGGGCTTTATAGATGGATGGCCAGCCCAGGTGTGGTGTCAGAGGGAGGAGCTGGGGATAAAGGGATCATCCTTTATTCATTCTCCCTGTCTCAGCACTTCTCAACCATCCTTGTCCTGGGGTCCCACACTGACAGAACCAGGAGCTACAACCTGCGTGGGTTGGAGATTTTGTGCGCTGGATTTGTGGGTTCCACCAGCAGAGGTTGAAAGGTAGCCTGATCCCAGCTTGTGGATCGTGTTTATTCCATTGGATCTGCGCTAATTCTTCCCTGAATCATTTGGCTGCAGGAGAAGCTGCTTTTATTTATTTACTATTGTGGCCTTTCAGTGCTTAAAGGGGGCCTGTAAGAAAGATGAGGGCAAACCTTTCAGCAGGGCCTGTTGCAACAGGATGCGCAGTTTGGGGTTTTAAATGGGATGGCATGATGGGATTTTAAACTAAAAGAGAGTCAATTTAGATCAAAAATAAGAAAAAAGGTTTTTATTCTGGGGTTGATAAACACTGGCACAGGTTGCCCAGAGAAGCTGTGGCTGCCCCATCCCTGGAAATATTTAAGGTCAGTTTGGATAGGGCTCTGATGCAGCTGAAGATGTCCCTGCTGATCACAGGGGGACTGCGCTAGATGACCTTTAAAGGTCACCTGTCAGCCAGGCACCCATTTTCAGAGATTTTCCAACATTCACTAAAGCATTTTGAAAACCTTCCCTGACTTGAATTTCTCAGTGCCGCTCCTCAAGGAGCCTCAGTTTGGGCTCCTGTTTTGCCCCCATCACCCACCTTGATCTGAACTGACATCCACATGTGGTTCTAAGCTCATTTGAAACCGCAGTCTCTCAAACCTCTTCCTTCCAAAACGAGGTCTGAAATACCTTCACCTCCGTGGCTCGCTGTGATGCTGTGTCGTGCCTCATTGCACATTACACCAGGAATCTTTTCCTCAACTGCAAACACCACTGTCAATGATTTTGGGTCAGCAGCTGGGTCATTGGCAGAAATGTGACAGAGCCCACAAAGCTCCCTGTGTTATTTCAGCCCCAGCTCCGCATTGATTTTGGCCAGGAAAGCTAAGGAGCAAAGTCATGATCCATCCCCTTCCATGATCCATCCCTCTCCATGATCCATCCCTTTCCAAGATCCATCCCCTTCCATGATCCATCCCCTTCCATGATCCATCCCTCTCCATGCCCCATCCCTCTCCATGATTCCTCCCTTTCCATGATCCATCCCTCTCCATGATCCATCCCCTTCCATGATCCATCCCCTTTCATGATCCATCCCTCTCCATGATCCATCCCTCTCCATGATCCATCCCTTTTCAAGATCCATTCCCTTCCATGATCCATCCCCTTTCATGATCCATCCCTCTCCATGATCCATCCCTCTCCATGATCCANCTTCCATGATCCATCCCCTTTCAGTATCCATTCCCTTCCATGATCCATCCCTCTCCATGCCCCATCCCTCTCCATGATCCCTCCCTTTCCATGATCCATCCCTCTCCATCATCCATCCCCTTCCATGATCCATCCCCTTCCATGCTGGGGTTGGAGAATGACCCACGGATTTGGGGCAGGCAGCACCACACAAGATTCCTGCGCCAAGCAAAACGCTCAGCTTCCCTTCCTGATATCCCTCCTCTGCTCACCCACACAGGCACTCACACTCACTTTATTTAAGCCCCCAGAGAACCAGCCAGGAGAGAGGGGGAAAAAAAATTATCTCTGAGACCAAAATAAGCCAAGTGGTTGTGGCCAGAGAGTTTTTGCTGAGCCTGGTGAGGGGTGAGGATGTGGTTGGGACCACAC
Organism: Pardalotus punctatus; assembly: GCA_013400915.1. Lineage (NCBI taxonomy): Eukaryota > Metazoa > Chordata > Aves > Passeriformes > Pardalotidae > Pardalotus > Pardalotus punctatus. The sequence goes on along the minus strand of VZTX01003199.1, from coordinate 8,833 downwards.
CGGGGGGATGCAAACGGCCTCTGCAGCACTTATCTCACCGAGGCAGAGCTATCTCAACTCTCCCACACACCAGCCCAGCGGGGTCTGAAACAGAAAATGGCCTCACACTTAAAAGAGAATTATTTATTTACCCTGCTGCGAGATGTTTTTAATTAATGTTGCAGCCAGAACTCCGCCTGGTGTTCATAACAGGCGTTAAGATGCCTTGTTATGGATTCAAAATCCTATGAAATTTGGATGGGCTGTTCAGCAAACTGATGCTGTTTATTGTAATTAAATTGGGTAGGATTAAATTTCTGGAGGGATGTTCTCGCTCAAAAGGACTCAGTGACCCACTGACTCTCCAATTGACCCCTGCATTGCCTACGGGGAACAGGAAAGTCTTGGAGCTCTTAAACCTCCGGAACCCTGGGAATCATCAGCATCACAAAAATGACAAGAGCTGAGTGCTCCTGATTACAGGTGCAAGGCTATCTCCTGGTTCAACATGCACAGAGAAAAGGGGAAAAAGCCAAAGTATTCCACACCTTTGGAGCCAGCCGGAACCATTTGGAGAGTTTGCCTCATGGTTTGAACCTCCATAATTGGTGCTATCAAACATCATGGGAGGAGCATGCAATAATATCCTCAGTTCAAAAAATCTCACAAGACCTATTCCTGGCTGGAATATGGAGGGAGGAATATAATCCCAGCCCACTCCGAAGCACTTTTCATCCCGCGAGGTTTTCTTTCTCTTGCAAGCCTCTGTTTCCATTTTGATGTGATTTTAAAATAAAAAACATATAATCTAAACTGTTACAGCAATTTTTCATGTGTTTGAAAACCACAATGAGCAAATATTTTAGGAACAGTTGCTCTAAGGGGAAAAAAAAAAAAAAAAAGAAGAAGCTGTGGAAAAAGAAAAAGCAAGGATTTTCTTCAGGGGAAAAAACGCCTCTTCACCCAAAGCCCATGTTTGGCCTTTTTCTTGAGAAAGGGGGAAAAAAGACATGGTTCAGTAAAAGCTGAACATTCCAAAGGGTGTGAAATGAGCTGGCATGAGCATTAGCCTTGTTCTGACTCTTTTAGAGTCTCAACTCACCTAATAGCTCTGTTTCTTTTCAGCTCGGAGACAGAGGAAACAATTTGTACGAATGATTGCTCGGAGAAAGGCCACAGCAATTTGTATATGCTAATCAGGTTGTACCTGCCAATCATGCCTTATTTTCAGTAGTATCTGTGGTTTGCAAATGCACAGAGTCAGAGCAGGGGATCTATTCATAGGCACAAGCCAAAATAGATGTATTTTCTCTGGTCAGAGGCATCACAAAAGCATCCTCCTTAAAATTATGCAACCGTTTGCTATTAGCGGTGATTCACGGATGCCAGCCGGAATAAATATATAAATAGATAAAGCTGATCTCTGGGACATTCCTGAGTCATCTGAAAGCCAACCTTTGCTTTTGGGGGACAGGATGACCCAGCTTTTCCCCTTGCCTGTTGTACTACTGTGAAAATTAGATGTGCGTGTGTGTCTGCGCCTGGCACAAGCTGTAAAACAGCGTTTGTGACATTGCAAGGAGATGCACGACCAGAATTGATGTCACAGCAAGAATTGATATCAAGGCAAGAATTAATACCAAGGCAAGAATTAATATCAAGGCAGAACAGCTCAAATCTTCCAACTCATCCCTTCTTTTCAGGCTAATTTTGTATTTCAGTTGAGTCATGTTAAACGGGCCCTATTTTTTATGGGGCTGTGTCAGCAGCTCCTGCTGAGACACAAAACCTTGGGAAGTGCTCAGCACTCTGGAAACCTGGTCAGAAAAGGAAAATTATTACATCCTGATGGCAGCAGGTCAGGCTCTGTGTAATTCAGTGCTTGGCTGAAGGGATGGTCATGGTGGCAGCGGGACACGAGGATTGCTGCTGCTCTGAGCGCGGAGCAGAGCCCTGGGAGCTCACATCCCGCTGGCTTGGCGCGCCCAAAGCCGTTCACTTCCTACATTCCCTTATTCCCCTCCCTTTTTGAAGGAGGAGAGTGCTTCCAAGGGTTGGGAGAGGAGGCTTAGCGAGAGATCAGCAGGATCTGCCTGGATAACCACGCCTCGGGCTTCAGCAGCTTCTGAAGAGCAGCAAGAGCCAGGGGTGAGCTCCATGAAGGCTCCAGGCTGATTTGATCCCTTCTGCTGCTGAGCTGAGAAGCCCTGGTGACTCCAGGGCTCAGCCACGGACCAGAACCGGGGAAAAGGGGACCTGAGGATCACCCAGCTCCTCCTTGACTCAGAGATGGGCATTGCACACAGCAGTGATGGGCAACAGTGTGAGGCAACAGCAACAGGGAAGTGCTGCAAACTCCATCCCTGGAAGTGCGGATGTGGCACTTGGGGACAGCTGGGTCAGTGGTTGGACCCTGTGGTCTCAGATCTTTTCCACCCTGAAAGGATCTCTGGTTGCATGAAACTGTTCCAGCAGGACAGGTTTGGGAGAGCTGCCAGCCAAGTCTTTCCCCGGAGCAGTTTCACTCCGGCAGAAATGCCAAGGAAAACATCGGCAGCATGGGAAGCCTGGCCAAAAGCCTGGGGAGACCCCTCCCTCCATCCCGCTGCTGGTGCTGCCTGTCTGTGTCACCATCCGTCACAGGGGCTCTGAGAGAGAGAAAAGTGAATTTACTCACCCTTACAAATTGCTGATTTTCTTGTGAGCTGGAGGAGCAAGAAGCCAGATATTTTTGGAGTTGCTTGAGCAAGGTATCAGCTGCTCGTGTGTGTCTGAGAGCAGCTATTTATGAAATTTTTAAGCCCAAAGCTTTAAGTTTTTGCTGCTTTACAGAGCATGGCCTCGAGTTGTGAGTGGAAGTGAAGCTGAGCTTTGGGACAGAAATCTCAGCAAATGCAGCAGCCACGACAGCAAGAGTTGAGCTTAAGCTCCACATCACCATGGGAGCCAGGGACAATCAGCACCTCCTTTAGCCTGGCCTTTTCCATCCAGATTGCAAATGAAAGCTTTGGAAGCTTCCTGGAAAACTTGGCCATGACTGGAGCGCCTCTTGATCAGGCGCTTGGTCTCTTCTGGAATGGGATAAATCAGCTGTTAGAAGAGACCTTTCAGAAATTTGCACACAAGTAAAATAAGGATGAAAAAATTCCCTGGTTGTGGAGGAGCTGACACAAAGTCAGATTTTCTGTCAATGCCCCAAGCCTCCGTTTTCCCATCATTTTTCTCCCTGCTGTCCCCTCTGGTCCAACTGAAGCTGCCTCTCCTCCTGGGCTCTGGTTTCCAACACGGAGCTTAAGGGGAAAAACCTCCACCTCCCAGCTCAGCTCCACCACCCTCCAGCTGCTGTTCTCAGCTCCTTGGTCCTTGTTCCTTCAGATTTCCTGACCCGAATGGCACCTTCCTTTCTCTGAGAGAGGAGTTTCCACACTGCATCCATCCCAGACTTATTTCTACCCCACTCTTTTTTTCTCTGTAGTGGTGATGCTTGAAGTTCCTCACCCAGCCTAAACCAGTGCCCAAGAAATGTCCCTGCTGCTTGTGGAAATCAAGGACACGTGAGATTTGCATTAAAACCGTGGAGTGAAAGTCTGTAAACTTTGAGTTTGCGGGAAGACAGGTGAAGTTTAGGCTGGAAATTATGTTTGTGGTGGTTTCTGAGAGAGGTGGCTGGAAATATTCATCAGGAACCATGCAATTGGCAAAAGGATTATTGTAGAAACTCAGCATTCACATTTCACCCAGGATCCCAAATGTTTTAAATTATCTGCAAGGAGAGAACACAGAGGGGGATGACATTGCATATCCAGCTTAATTTTTCACTGGAAAAACCAATAGAAATCCAGATCGCTGAGACCCAGACACAAAACCTGGACACAAAGCACTCCCTGTTGACCACAGAGTTTTACCAATCCACAGTCTCACCCCTCTCTGTGCTTCTGAAGCCACAGGATATTTTCCCAGAGACCTTTTCTCCCACCACATCAGACTTTTCCTGGTGCTTCAAGGCACTGGAGACGGGAGAGCAGGCAGAACTCACCTCTCAGACAACCAATGCCGTGGGGAGGGAGACAAAAATAAGAGAGGGCACCTTTTTTCTGCTTGTCTAGAAAGTGGCACGAAGACTTTTTGCCTCCCAAACGATGAGCCAGATGAGTCAGGATGACCCAGCTCTCCTCCCCAGGCCTGTCCTTACCTGTCAGCTGGATTTTGCTTGTTCCAGTGCAAAGTTGGCCTCGGAGGGTTTGTGTGTTCAAACAAAAATACAACAAAGGCAACAACAAACAGTACAGTGAGCCATGTCTCAGACAACTAATGCTACAGGGAGAAAGATGAAAGTAGGGGAGGGAACCTCTTTTTGCTTGTCTAGAAGGATTTATTTATAGCTCTGCATGGCTGTGCGAGGGTAAGGCCCCGTCTCCAGCCAGCCAAAGAGGTTAAAACCAGATTTTCTGGTCAGCTGGTTAACCAGTTTCTTCAAGTTTGGGACTAACCAGCTTTCCAAATACACAAAGAATCTTTTCAGCACCAAGTGCTCAAGGACAGTGGCTTGCTCCATGTCTTCACCCTCTGTGCTCAGGCACATCCTTGGGCACTGAAAATCAGCCAGCGAGGAGAGGAATCTTCGTGACAGCCTCCCACTCACGGAGGAGTCTCTGCAGAGTCCTGTGCCGCTGCTTTCGGGCTCCACTGCTTGGTTTTGCGGTGCTGCACCCAGGACAGACCCCAGCTCAGCAGGAGAGGGCACTGCCAGGGGCTGCTCACACCACGTGGACACAAATTGTGGGGAAAAAAGCAGAGTCATGCTCCAAGGGGGCTTCTCTCCTTAGACCTGAGGGTCCTTCACCACAAACACCTGCATTTATGGAATCACAGACTCAGAGAATGGTTTGGGATGGAAGGGACATTAAATCCCATCCAGTTCCAACCCCTGCCATGGGCAGGGACACCTCCCACTGTCCCAGGTTGCTCCAAACCCTGTCCAACCTGGCCTTGGACACTTCCAGGGATCCAGGGGCAGCCACAGCTTCTCTGGGCACCCTGTGCCAGGGCCTCCCCACCCTCACAGCGAACAATTCCTCCTAAAATCTAATCCAAACTTGCCCTTCTTCAGCTTAAGGCCATTCCCCCAGTTTAGTCCATTCTCCTTTTTAGTCTCCTTTCAAAAGATGCAACCCAGTGCGGCTCCTTCTGCCACAGGACCTTGTTTCCCCAGCAAGGAATCCAGATTTTGATCAGAATTCCCGGTCCCTGTGGGCTGTTTTCCCACAGCACGCAGCAAGTGATTTTCTCCAGTCCTCAAGGGGCCCACCCAGGGATGCTGTGATATGTAACATTTATTGGGATGGAGCTAAGGAGAAAAAAACTCTTTTGAGCAATTATGTCTAGGCACAGATTTATGGATTCATGTCTCCCACGCCCTGCCAATCACACCGTGCTATCTCCAGTTCCTACAGATCCTTACACTCCCTAATCATAAAAATAAGCACCAAAGTTAACTCCAATAATGAGCAGTCACGGAGAGTGGGTTCAGCTTCCTAAACACAGCCCTGGGAAAGGCTCTGGGTTCTCCCAGCTGACCTCCAGCACTGTCTCCATCACAGGAAGAGTTTCCCACAAACCCTCTGAGATGGCTCAGGGACCCCAAGTCTTCTCAAATGGCTTTATAGCACCTGTAATCAGAGAAACAAATACCACGGGGGCTGTGGTTTCACTGCTCAGGCATGGACTTGTTGGAATGACACCAGAGGAGGCCACGGAGCTGCTCCAAGGGCTGGAGCCCCTCTGGAGCCAGGCTGGGAGAGCTGGGAATGTTCCCCTGGAGAAGGGAAGGCTCCAGGGAGAGCTCAGAGCCCCTGGCAGGGCCTGAAGGGGCTCCAGGAGAGCTGGAGAGGGACTGGGGACAAGGGATGGAGGGACAGGAGCCAGGGAATGGTTTCCCAGTGGGAAAGGGGAGCTTGGGCTGGGCTTTCCTGGCTGGGAGGGTGGGGAGGGGCTGGGCTGGAATTCCCAGAGAACTGGGGCTGCCCCTGGATCCCTGGCAGCGTCCAAGGCCAGGTTGGATGGGGCTTGGAGCAGCCTGGGACAGTGGAAGGTCTGCCCATGGCAGTGGTTGGCACTGGATGGGCTTTAAGGACCCCTTCCAACCCAAACCATTCCGGGATTCTCTGTCTTCCCTTGATGTGTTTGAAAGGGAAATATTTGCCTCTCCCCCTGCTTGGTGCAAAAGAGCTCAGAAACTAAAATTCATGACACACATCAGAAGTCCAACGATTTGCCCATTCCATGACTTTTTCATTTCCTGGACCACAGAAGGATCTCAGGGTCAGAAGCTCAAAAAGATGCATTTTCCAGCCAGGTGTTTCTTGTTGGTGAGGCGAGTCCTACAAATGCCCCAGGTGCCCATAGGAACCTCAGGTGATACCCATGGATGTCACTTAGTGCCATTTTCACGCTTCACTGTTTTATTCCTGGCCTTTTTCACACCTTACAGTGGATTTGGGACAAAGTTGGGATCAAATTCTCAATTACTGCTGCTTCCCCCAAGGATTTGGAATGCCCTGATCTCCTACCGCTCACAGACGCTGTGCTGAAGGAGTTCACCTCAGGGACTCCCATACACAGATTTCAAACCCACAGGCCTATGGGGATGGCAGATTTGAAATCGACCTGTTTTGTGCGATTTTAAATGGTGAATCCAGCCAGGAAGCCAGGCAGGAGGGGAAATAAGTCCAAAGAGCAAAGCCAAGCCCTCAGCAGCCTTTGTTTGGGTGTGATGGATGCTGTGTTTGTACAGATCAATGATCCATGGCACTACAGAACAAATTCATTACAAGCAATGCATGATTTTAACTTTAAACCTCCACTCCGTTGGGTCTTCTTTATTCATCAAAATTCGGACAAAACCCATATTTCAGGTTTCCCCCTCCTGGCTTGGCCATCCTTATCACACCAGCTCTGTGAAAACAACTTATTTCTGGGCTGGACATCAACCCAGCCCAGTCCTTTGGATGGTATTTCATGAGGAACAGTTAATCATCTTAACTACTCCTGCCTCCCTGAATAAAAGATTGCAGTGCTTCTGCTTTCATCTCCGAACAACTGGAGAGGGAGAATCCTCCAGCTCATCGTGTGAATACAACAGATGCTCCCAGTGAGGATCCCCTTAGTCCTTTTTACATTTCAAAAGGCAGTTATTGTGCCAAAATGTGTCCTAAAAACCCCAGAGCACTGGGAGTTTTGATTTATTTTCCCTTCCCAGCACCTTGGTGGATTTCATCTAATAAACCGTCATCTTCAGCTGGGGTTTGGGCATAATGGGTTTTGCTGCTTGGGTTTGTTTTTGGTTTTTTTCTGGCAGCCCAAATCTTTGCTTTTGCAGCCTTTGGTGTGTCTGGGATTCATCTCCTGGGCTTTTCTTAGTTGGCGTTGATGGCATAGGGTTTTTATCTGTTACGGATGGAGACCTGAGATGCAGAAATTCTGGCCCAGCTCTCCTGAGCCATTCTGCCTGCCCAAGCCCTGTCTCTGCCACCTGGACTTGGTGACCCTCATTTGTGATGGCTCCAAGGACTGTGCCCACACCTCCACCTTTTTAACCCCATGATCACATTCAACATCACTTTATGAGCATTTTTATCTTTGCATCTGTATCCTACCAGCTTCTATATTTTAGCTCCAGCCTGGCCAAGTGCAGCCTCCCCCCAGTCCGTATTTCTGGCTCTGGGGGAATGCAGGACCCTCTTCCTTACTCTCCACCACCACCTGAATGCCTTTCTCTTGTTTAATCTCCCTTTCTAGAACCCCAGCCTTCAGCCCAATTCTCAAGCTTTGTTCCATCCCAGACTGGTCTCAGGAGTAGCTGCTGGAGAACAATAAAAGCTGGAAGCTGAAGCTGCAGGAAGGGTTTGCCCTTGGAGGAGATTTCTGCAGCCACAGGAGGCAGAACTCAGCAGAGGTCCCATGAGAAACCCATCATGGCAGGAGAGACAGTCCTGGTTCATCTGTGCATCACCAAACTCCTCAGGGCTCCCTTCCTCCGAGCTACCGGCACTCCTGGGGGACCTGCACGCTCCCAGAAAATCAAGACAAAGGGTCACAGGAAGCTCTAAGTGGCTCTAAAAGCCCCGGGCTCTGTGTGGTGAGCTGAATTTTTCATATCCAGAACTAGTCCTGGGGCTGCCCATGCCCACGTTCAGTGCAGGGGTGGTGCAGAGCAAACGTCTCTCCAGCAATATTTTCTTCACATGCCCCTGAGCCAAGGTGGTGAATGAGCTCTGCTGGTGCCCATCCCTTCTCTCTGTTAAAAATAAAGCTTTTCATGAGTGCAGCCAAGTACCTACAAGGGCTTCCACAAAGAAATCAGGGAGGCTGTGAATTTATTGTGTTGTGTCAGCTTTGTTGTGCGCCTTGGGAGCAGCAGGAATAAACGGGGGTGGCTCCATCCATGGCTGACAACTCCCAAGGTCCAACTCTGCCCTTTATCAACAATATCCTCAGCACAGAATCGTGGAATCATGGAATTATTTAGGTTGGAAAAGGCCTCCAAGACCACCAAGTCCAACCTGTGACTGATCCCCACCTTGTCACCAGCCCAGAGCACTGAGTGCCACATCCAGACATTCCTTGGACACTTCCAGGGATGGGGACTTCAGCATCTCCCTGGGCAATTCCAATGCCTGACAACTCTTTCCATGAAAAAATTCTTCCTGATGCCCAAATATGTTGCTTCTTCTGGTCTAAATGTGTTTATCAGAGCTGTGCCTATAACCACACTTGGGGAAAAAAAAAAATTGATAATTTGTGACACTGAGAAACAAGTTCTTAAAAAGTAGCTGGGATCTAAAGATGTTATTTT
>VZTX01003197.1:121-29471 GCA_013400915.1 Pardalotus punctatus | reverse complement strand
AGCCCCGGCCTCCCGGCGCCGGGCCCGGGGCTGCCCGTCCCTGCTCTGGCCGCCCCGGCCGGGCGCGTCCCTTCCCGGAGCGGCCGCGGGTCCCTCGGGGTGGGATCCGGGGGGATCCGCAGCCCGAGGGCGGCGGGCACAGCCGCCGTTGGCGCCTCCGGAGCCAAGGTGGAAGAACTTCCCCCAGCGCAGCACAACTTCCTATTCCTGTTGCTGTTCGCGGCGTGCGGGAGGCTCCGCTCGGGAGAACCCCACGTGTGTGAGCCGGGTCTGGTCCTGCAGGAGCAGCATCCTGTATATTTTTGCGTAATTGCCGCATCTGCTAAGGCGCTTAATGCTCATTTTTGTTAATCTTTTTAAAGCCAGTGCCAATACTGATGAAGTGCGTGCGGTGTCTGATGGCCGAGAGCTGTGACGGCCGCGAGGTTGCGACAGTAAATCCCTGCAGTCCATAAAAAAAACTGATAAAACCAGGGAAGGGTCCATTCCCTGCCAGATGCAGAAAGGAAGGTTTAGTAGCCACGCTGGGTATAACGATGGGTCTGAGCAAAGGAAAACACCATGAGTTTTGGGAGGGAGCTGCCTTATTTCTTAAAATAGCAGCTTGCTGTGGACTGCAGGGAGCATGAGCTCAAGCTGTGCACGTGTAGCTCACACAGGGTCAGCTTTGGATGGGAGGGTGAAATAATAATGAAATTCCCCAGACGAAATACTCATTAAAGATTGCTAAACAAAAACCCCATGTAAACAGTTGGCTGATCACTGGCAGGTAAGTGTTTCCACAGACACCAAAATAAGGTTTGAGTCCTGCAACGGTAGTGGTAGCCAAAATGAATACTTAAAATGCCTGCCCTGGGGAACTGTCAGCACTAACCTTCTGTTTTCCATCTGAAATTCTTTTTCACATAGTAGTGTTCAGCTACATAACCACAGAGTGAAGTAATTAAAAAAACACCTCATTTTCAAGCTGCAGCAGGGTTAGGGTTCAAGGAAGACTGCTTGATGTGACAGTGTGCCCTGAACCTCAGCAGTGTTTGGTGTCATTATGTACGTATGCTAATCCCTTGTCCTAATTAATATGCACTTGCCAGGCTCTTTCAATACAGGGAGTTTGCCCGTGTGGAACAGGTTGCTGAAAGCTTTAATTTCGGATTCTGAATGATCTCAAACCTCCCTGTTCCGGAAACAGTGGTCAGAGCAGACATGCTTCACAGCAGCATAACTTGGCGTGCTCACATAACTCTCTTGTCTTGTCCTGCAAACTGGCTCATGTGTTTTGTTGTGATCAGCTGTTGTGGTGATTTGGAAGGTGTCCATGTTAGAACTTCTGCTTGCTTAATTGCAGATGTGGGTTTTGCATTACACTAGGAAAATCAAAGGGGTTAAAAAGCTTGATTTTTTTTTTAATGGAATGCAGAGTTTCACTGAGGCGTAATAACTTCACTTTCCTGCTCTTCAATGGAGGAGAACATTGTAGGACTTCCTTTCACACATTGCATTGCATAACAGCTCATGGTATTTCAAGTAACCCTTGTGAACTCTTAGATTACACTTTATGCTGTGTTCAGTGTGACTGATGTCTTTAGAGAGGGCTAATGTAAGGTGGTTCTGATGTGATGGGGTTGATAGGTTTTACTCATGGGTTTGGTAGTTCATACTGAATTAAGCAAAAGACTTGAAGTTTCACAGCAGAGACTTTCTGTAAGGCTTTTTAGAAATGTCACCTTATTTCCTTTTGCAGATTGGCGATGATGAACAAGGTTACGACCTGGATTTGTTCTGCATACCTAAACATTATGCAGATGATTTGGAAAAAGTCTATATTCCTCATGGGCTCATCATGGACAGGTTTGTTTGACTTCAGACAGTACAGTGATTCCATGAAACTGAAATAAACATCTTCTAGTGATAATTTTGCTGCTTGGAGACTGTCTAAATATATTACATTTACAGTCATGCTATTCTCTGAAAATTGGTCGTAATTCTCAAGTGAAATTATGTAGTATGCAGCAACTTACAACTTTCTTTCCAGTGTTTCTTTGATGTTTTACCTTCTTAAAATCTAACTAGAAGATGTTTTGTTCTGCCAGCTCAGTCTGAAAATATAGTCTCTTGAATTTCTGTCAGATATTAAAAAAAGTAAATTATTATTTACATAATTTTAGACTTTCTCATGTTTGTGTGGTAGATAAATAACATCCAGCTTTCTCCTACCTTCAGAGAAAGATATCATCTTCTGCAAATATCAATCTGTCGCTTCTGTGGTTGCTTAAATCTGTGATGTGCTGTGCAAGTTTTATCTTGTGTGATCAGAAATGGGTGAATAAGCCTACAAGACATTTTTGTTTTACTTTGTGTTTGAAAGTTGCTAATTTTCTTTAAGAGAATGAACAACAAATTCAGTGAATTTAAGCCTTTTATGAGTGGTGTTGGGTGGGTCTTCCAGATCTTGTGACTAGGAATGTATCTAGATTTTTGCATGGTTCTGTTTGACTAGATATAATGAACATCCCTATAAAAAGAGTTTATTTTTAAATATTATAACTTTGCACTGGAAGTCCATATACAGGAAAAAATTGGACAAAGTACACGTCATTAAGAAACTGACATGAAGTTTATAATGGTTGGCTTTCTCTGAGAAACATGCTGTCAGCTGGCACACAATAAATGCAGTCCATGCTTTTTGAAATAAATGGCAGGATGAATTTAGAAACAATTATTGCAGAAAAACGGTGCAGTGTTCTGCCTTGCTGGTATTGTATTCTGCTTTCAGGACAAATTTCTGGCATTCTGATTTGGCAAATGAACATAAAACTCCTCAGTTTACAATATGAGTTTTTTTGCTCATCAGCTGGTAAGGGCTACTGCCTTTGGGGTTGTGCTAGCTTACATTGCTGTTGGCATGGAAGCTGAATCTGTCCTTGGAAGGAGAAAACACACCTTCATAGCTCGTATCTGATGGTGAAACAGTTTCAGGGTGTTAAGGTTTGCTTTGGCTACGTGTGATGTAGGAAAACAAGCGCGTTTGGCAGCGCTACTGTTGGATTAACCTTGAAAAGCAAAACTTTGTTGACCAGTAACGTGTAAAAGTGACTGAAGTGGTGGGCAAATATTTCCAAGCAAAACGTGTTTCCAAGTTTGCTGCATGTGTTTGCTGCTGCTAGGAGTGTCAAACGCTGCTGCTATGGTGAACGGATGAAATGTTGTGACAGCTCACTCTTCCTTGGTTTTGTTTAGGACGGAGAGACTGGCACGAGAAATTATGAAGGGCATGGGAGGACACCACATTGTGGCACTCTGTGTACTCAAGGGTGGCTATAAATTTTTTGCTGATTTATTAGACTACATCAAAGCCCTGAACAGAAACAGTGACAAATCAATCCCCATGACAGTCGACTTCATTAGGTTGAAGAGTTATTGTGTAAGTATCTATGCAGTACTGTGCAATTTTTAGCTAAGTTGACTACAAATTATTAACAGAGGTGGTTTAATATTGTTACTGCCCTAATATGCTAATATTAAACAAATAATTAAGGGAATTAAGAGGCACATGCCAATTTACTCTTTCTCTACCATATTTTATAATGTGTTTTTTCTTTTATACCTTGATGTCTCCTCACCCCAGTAAAATCCTTATGCAAAGGAGGGAGACCCTTTGCATGTCCTTTGCTTGCTCAACAATTTCCTCTCTGCCCTCTACCCCGTCTCTAAAGCTGTGGCTCTAGACTAATACAGAGAATTCTCCTGCAACTAATAGTAGAAAAATTTAATTCCAGGAGTTTTTATGTGGTCCAGACATCATTCTTGGACAGCATGACTTGAAAGCTGCAGAAATGGTTATACCCAAGTTCACTATCTCATTTTTGTTTGGATGAACCAAACAATGAACAAAATTAGTTGTATTTGCCATGAGGAAACACTAGATACATAAACCTGTATTTGTGATTAATGGCCTCTGAATATGGCATTGCCTTTTCAAGACAAGGCATAGGTTGCCTTGGGTTTGCATTTTTGGGGAAAGAATTTCTTTTGATTCTGAACACAAGTATTCAACTTTATAGGGAAACAGGACATTCTGTAACATGGGGTAACTTTTAGGTTTTATAGAAGGAAGCACAGGGTTATATTGTGCAGGTCAGGGGAAGAAGCAGGTGTTTGTCAGCACTGTATGATTCCCAACTTACTGACAGCCAAGTCTCATGTTTCTGGGATTTCAGAAATTTCTGGTTTTTTTCCGTAAGACCATCTATAAGATGGAAATAATGACTTTATTTTGTTTCAGTTTAGAGTGTTTGAATACATCGTTTCAAAAGGATATGCTGTTGGTCCTGTGTCAGCAGCTTTGCTTTGAGATCTGCACTGTGGGTTACTTGTCACGGTTGTAGATCAGTGCCTATTCCAGCAGAAAGAATTAGAGATAACTGAATTGAAGAAATCAGTCTCATCCTTTATTTCATTAAACTATGAGCCTGAGATGGAATTATTTACAGACTTAGTCTGGACTGTTGCAGGACTTAATAAATCCATGGTTACTGTCGAGCTCTCCATTAATGTGTCGTGACAAAGCCAAGAGCTGCGTGGGGCTTTGCTCCAGTCCTTTTACAGGACAAGCAGCCCAGGCTGCCCGAGGCACACACANATTAATGTGTCATGACAAAGCCAAGAGCTGCGTGGGGCTTTGCTCCAGTCCTTTTACAGGACAAGCAGCCCAGGCTGCCCGAGGCACACACACACACAGCTGCCTGTGCAGCGGTTACCTGGAGACCGCACTCACCTTTGCAGAGCACGAGGTGATAATTTAGTTCTGTGCTTTAATGAGAATGAAAGGCTGGGCAGAAGGGCTCGTGCCAGCCTTTGGTTGTGTCTCACAAGGCATTCTGTGCCCGTGCTCTGTGTTAAAATCAGTAAGTGAGGGCAGTCAGCCTCTTTTCTTCCGTGCCTCCCAAAAGGGGAGGCTCCTGCCTCCCGTCCACTTCATCCCAAGGCACCCACACGCCCGTATATTCTGCCTGTAAAAGCCACAGAAAATGGAATGTCTGTATTATAGAATAGTAGGTTAAAGAATAGGAAGTGAGAACTTCCACCTGTTCTTTCTTGGAGAAGAAATTGTGTATCTTCTACTTTTTCCAAGGAACACTTCCAGTAACTTACTTAGCTTATTTAAAAAATCAATACGAAGACAACACCCTTTGATGCTCTCTGCTGTGTAACTTGGAAATAATACTGGAGAAATAGCTTGAAACACCTGAAAAAAAGCCTTTTAAAAAGCTAGGGTGCCTTTTTACTGATGTTTCAGGTGTTTTTTGGTTCATTTCTTTACTACAGCTGGTTTTGTTTCCCCTCCCTACCCCCAGAACTGCAGTGCCTTGATATTAATAGGGGAGTGAGCAGCAAGGAAGGTTTATGGAAATTAAAATCCTGGTTTTACTACAGAAACAAGTGGATGAGGAGAAAAGCAGAGAAATGTAGACAGAAAGGTGGTGAAGCCAAATGTTTTCCTTGAGGTGTTGGCTTCAGGGTTTTTGATCTTGTCAGCCAATTCTATAAAAGAATGTTTTCTTGTTCTCGATGAGTGAGGAGCTGCTGTTACGTGATGCCTCCACTACAGTATTCATGAGCACTTCTTTTCTGTAGAGTCTCTTAGGTGGTTATTAATATCCAAATTTAAGTCCTTTAGATTGCATAACTTGATAGACTGGATAAGATTATCTTACTGTGGACATGTATGTAACAGCTTGACTGGGTCTTCTATCAGTAGTAGTGTCAGAATGCTAAATGTGCTCTGTAGTTTTGATCTGTGCTTTGCTGCATGAAGGGATCTGTGTTCAGTGGTGTGAAAACCATCACAAACTGTAATGGACAGTGGAGCTTTCAGCTCTCTTGTCGCTGTCTCTGGATGTGATTACTGGATCATGCTGCCTGCCTTTACAGACTGGATAAAAGATGTTAAAAATATCCTGGTCGCATAAATGAAGCAGATGAACTTTTGTAATGGTTCTGTAATTGATGTAATTGAAGTTCTATTCTTGTTTCAAACCCATCATTTCATATTTACAAGCATATGGGGGTTTTTTGTGTTGCAATGCAAAGTTCATACTGTACTCCACCGAAAATAATTCTCTAAGAATACTGACATGATCAAGCTATGATTAAACTTTGCTTGTAACTCCAGTTTTCCAAGGCCATACAGATGAATTTTAATGATCTGGCAAGCTGTTAAGAAATGGAAAGATAGTGTTTGTGATCAGATCCAGCTCTCAGTATTCTTGACAAACAGTTTATTCTATTTGTGCTGCAAGAAGAATGGTTTTTCACCAGTCTCCTGCACTTAAGCATGAAAATGAGCAAATGTTGCTTGTATAGTCACAAAGGGCAGCCAAAGACAGTGGATGTATTGTGCTGTCACTTGTGAAAATAGGGATTTTTAGTGGAGTACGTGGTAAACTCTGGTTAGGCTGGTCACAGCAGTATTCTGAAAGGTCTCTGCTAACCAAACGTTACAGCAGATACTGTAAGGAACTTAAAATGCTACTTTAAAAGGTGATCTTGGAGTCAGTTGAGTCAGGAGTTACAATCTTGTAAAACATTATTGTTTTCCAGCAGTGACAACAGGGAGGCAGTGAAAACAGATCTAAACAGTAAAACTCTTATGTGTTAAACCATGAAGCATTAAAGTCTTACCAGTACTGAACTCGGAAATAAGGCTCCTGAAGATAATTAAAACATTGCTTAATTATTAAACCAAGTTCTTGCCAGTGGAAATCTGGTTACAACCAGTGTCAGAAATCTTTAACTGTTTTTTCACCCTTTCATTGCTCAGGAACCCAACACCTGCACATGACATCTAGTGTGAACTGTGAGGTACTGTCCAGGTTTAAAGTCAGTTGAGTGAGTTTAGAAAACTGTACAGACTTGTGAAGCACTCCTAGCAGCTGCTTTTAACTTTCCTATATAACAGTTCATTTATGTTTTTATCACAGTTTAGATTTACTGAAGCAAAGTGCAGTGTAGTGATGGTGTACCTATGTTGCTGTTCAATTGTATAAGAAGTAATTTGATTTGTTACTAATATTTTTTGTAAACTAAACATGTTTTTCTGGCTATTTTTGTAGCTTATTGTTCTAAATACTAATCAGTGCTTGTTTGCTGACTATTCTTGTTATGATTGCCTATTCTTATTCAGAGTAAGACTTTCTAAAGCAGTAAAGTTTAAAATGTAAATTACCAGCTATGTAGCATCCTGTAGCTTGGAAACCAAAGCTTTTTGTCCTGTTTCTATATCTGTAGAGAATGCATAGTAAGTCCTTGTTTTTTAGATACGTGTGTGTATATAATGGTCACAGATGAGAGATGACGCCTATGTTCATGCAAATCTCTTGTCAAACAGTCTTTAATCTGAAATGCCATCTTTGAAGCTGATCACTTGTAATTTCTCTGTTAACAGAGAGATGCTGTTGTTGCCATGTTTCTGAAAGCTTTAATATTTGCCAGTTGTGTACTTCCCAGTTTTGACATTTATTGCAAGAAGAAAATCAGTTTAATTCTGGTCATGCTAATGTGCACCCTCCTCTTTCTTAGAATGATCAGTCAACTGGAGATATCAAAGTCATTGGGGGAGATGACCTCTCAACCTTGACTGGAAAGGTACAGCTCTTTGTGTGTCTGTATTGGTGTTCCACTGAAGGAGTGGTGGAAATTCATACTGTTGGGATGTGAAAGGTGCAGCCCAGGCCAGGAATGGAGGTTCTCATGATAGGCAGTGACAAGAGAAAAGAAATGGGAGAATGTAAATTGGGAATCTGCTTTTCTCCAGTGATTCTACGAATGTCATTGAGCTGCATGTCAGGGGCTACAATATCACTGCCTCCTGCTCTGTCAGAACACTTCACTTTCCCCTTCTCACACACATGTGATTTTTAAGGCATGTATGTCTCAGTTCAGTGTAAAGGATGTAAGTATGACAGAATTGTACGTGTCTGCAGTAGGACACTCTTTTCTAGATCAACAGGAATTGTGTAGACTCTGTTTTGATCTCTTTTGCATATGTCTAGAATTTTCAAAGTCTGAATAATTCGAAGACTGTACTTAACATTAGCTGTTGGGAAGAATGTCAGCTAATTGTTATTAGAGCATCAGAATTGTTAAACTACAAAGCAGTTGCTGTTACCTGTGTAAACATGCATAAATGGTGGTACAAATATTTAACTGCACTGAAAATTAGTTAGGAAGATTAATAAGAAATTGTATGTTTCTAGATACTAATGGATTTGTTTTTCTTTTTCTTCCTACCAGAATGTTTTGATCGTAGAAGTAAGTACTAAGTTTCACTTTTAAAGTTCTAATGTGTGACTGGTAAAAGAGTTCTGATAGAAGTTGTTCTTAAGCCAGAAAACCTACAGTTTCTGGTTTCAAGGCTTCCAGCTTCTGATTGCGGTCGTGAATTTTGCAGGTGGTCTCTGAATTTGAACTAAGCTGTGTTTTGAATTCTCAAATTGCATTGTATTTAACCAGGAAAACATCCATCTAAAATAGTTTGTATGTTCTTTCAGTTTTCTGCGATTTTGTCAATTCTAAAATGTCTAGGGTTTTGTCCCCTTTTTTTTTTTCTTCTAAAAAGTAGCCTTAAAAAGTTGATACTAAGCATATTGTTGTTCTGGGTTCATCACAGCAAGCTAGGAAACTAAACTGCAGAGGTAGAAGGAGTTCCTGGTATGAGTATCCTAAAGTATGTGAAAAACAGATCTAAGTCCAGTGTTCCTGGGTGTAGTTTGTTTATAGAATAGTGAGAATAGTAGAGAATAGTAGAGAATCCTAACTTGTGATGGGCATTTTGCAATTGCTGTATTCCCATTCCTCTGCCTTGTCATGGTTCTCTGGGCGATACCAGGTACAGTACAGTCCAGTTTGATTGCCTGGTAGGTGCTGTTGCTTAATTCTTGCTTCCATACCTCTTTCTTGGTGAGCACCATCGCTGATGTTCAGCCAATATCACTTTCCTTGAGTACAGTTGACAATTTCAGGATAGAGAAGCAGCAGAAGTAGACAGGAAAGTGGATGTGCAATCTAATAATATGTTATGGCTCCAAATAATGGAAATGACATGTTTGTAAGCAAAGAAACAGCTATGGCACCTGATTCATCAGCCAAAGGGAAGGATGTTTCCTCTCATAAAATGTGTTTCTATGTATTATTTTCCTAATTTGAAAAGGTTATATTATTCCACAGGAAGCACATTCACTTCCAAAACTCCTACCAAAATAGTATGTATACAGCAGTCGTTGTGTGATCAGTGGTGTCCTTTGAAGTATATTTTGCTTCAGATAGGCAGATGTGTTTAATTATGTATCTGCTCCATTTCAGATGAATGTAATCCCCAGATTAGGTTAGTTTCTTATTTGTTCAGTGAATCATCTGTCCAGTGACTTGTCTTGCACACTGTCAAATATGAACTCTTACTGATAACCATTTTAACTGTCAAATGATAAAATGCACATCTGTTGTAGGTTTAATGTCTTGAGCACCAGGCTTTTCTATACTGCATCCCTTTAATGTCAAAAAAATTCTGCACAAAATGGTGATTCATCTCCAATAAACAGCTCATCACACAACACAAAATCAGTAATAGCTTCTGCTTTTCTCTTAGAGCGTGAAAGTAACTACTTCTGTTTATTTACCAGCTTTGATTTTTATCTATATACCTGTACATCTTTAACTTCTCTGGAGTTTAATGATTAAAAGCATTGAGTGTTAATGGTAATGCTGACCAGGTGCTCTGTTGAATTTGTTGTTTGATTTTTATTTTAATTGGGAGTCATGGGAGGATAAGGTAAAACCAGGATATTGCTGCTTCTGTGCTGTCTGCCTACTTCACTTCAAATGGATTTGATTTTAGGCCAGGGCAAGGACTTTTTCTGTAATTGCAATACTGGATTTTTCTGCCTGTTTTCCCTTCTTGCTTTTCTTCCTGTTGAATACTCAGTAACTGAGCTCAACAGGGAGACTAGTATTACTCTTATCATACTTGAATTAAACATTGTCCAATTGCTGCAAGGAGCATAAGCCATAAAATCTCCAGAAGGAGCCAAGAAGGTCGTTTCAGTAACTGCAAAGTTGTGGTTATCCACAACAATTAAGCACTCTTGTTCATGTGCATGATCAATTTACCCAGCATGGTTGCATAAGCCCCGTGCTGTGTTTCGTGTCACCTGGATTTGGTTGTGAGCATTCTTACAGGCTGTATTTTCCCATATTTTCATGCTGCTGTGGATGAGCAATTTCTGTGGTAGAAACTTGAAAATGCTTCTCTGACATGTTTAATATTCTGTCTTACATGAGTGTTTTTATTTTCAGGATATAATTGATACTGGTAAAACAATGAAAACGTTGCTGTCTCTACTTAAGCAGTACAATCCAAAGATGGTGAAAGTAGCCAGGTAAATGTTTAATCATTATTTGTGCTGGTTTTCACCTTAAGAGTGACACACAGTTTAGAAAACCCCAAACCAAACAAGTAAAAACAGACTTAAAATACATTTCCATGGAAGAGAAACAGGAGGGAACATTTCTGCAGGAGTCATGTGATATGATCTGTTGAAGTTACTACTTGTTTAAACTCCTAAAGCACTTTTGCTTTTTTGGAAACACTGCTCTTTCCAGTCTTATTGCTGGAAGAATTTCAATGCTTCAGAAGGGGATAACTTGTGCATGCCTGGACCACCTCTTGCCTATCATATTATGGTAAGGTTTGTGGGCTTTTACCACTGAAGTCCAAGCTTAGAAGTATCTAGAAGAACTTAAATATTTTGATTTTAAAAGAAATACCCTCACAAGTCGATAGTGGAATTTTCAACACAAATTTAGTTCATAGATGGTAGACTTTTACTAGAAGGGGGGATAAGAAAAATCAGTGGTTGTCACTTACCTGTGTGTAGTGTTTCTACAAAGATGTTTGTTTCTGCTGGCACTACCTGCAACTTCACAGTACTACAGTGGTGTAACTGTGCAACAGAGACATTTTTTCTATTTTTCCTTCTTTAATTGTGGAATTAAATTAGTTTGCACACTGACATTAATGTTTGGGTAGTGGGCATAGTGCAGCTGAGCTTTAGAGGTCATTTTGTAGAGTCACCCAGCCATATGCTCGGCCAGGCTTTTCTACTTAGTTACACCTTTAATCAATTACATCCAAAACATTTCATAATGAAATAACTTACAACCAACAAGAGATGTTGAGGATAATATTGTATTATTAACCAATATCAACATTCCTCCTACTTCTTTTTAATTTGCATCTGTTGCGCTGCTATGCTGTGGTTGTGTATTTTCCAATAAAAGCATAATGATTGCCAGGGATTAGAGATAAAGCAGAGCTGGGTGTAATATCTAATCACTTGTGTTGCCATAACAATGTCCAAGCAATTGTTAGACTTACCAGAACAGCTCTTCTTGCTGATAATCTGGAGGTGACCTGCTGAAGGTGAGGCTGTTGTGGATTTCTCCCTGACCAGTTTTTAAATATGTGTCACTGAAAAGTGTTGGAACACTACAGTGTAAATCATAAATAAAACATAATATGTGCGAAGATTTCATTTTTTTTTTACCAATTTCCTTTTTTTAAAACCTGTTGTGGTAATTTGGGTCTGCCAAGGACTGGATCAGGGAAACATGATCATTCTAGATAGTCTGTTTGTTCATTGTTTGTTTTTTGTTTGGTTTGGTTTGGTTTGGGGTTTTTTATTTTAGCTTTTTGTTCATTTTCCTTCAGACAATTAGGCAGTTATAGTAGGGAGATGTGAACTTAATGCTTCTAGGATTTTGGGTTTCTTTGATCAAGTGCTACACCAATTCTCAAAAATCAAGTCTCCCAATTAGAAGTTTCAGAATCAAAACTGTGACTGTGGCAAATGAAGCCCCACCTTCCCAGGAGGGAAGGGGTCTGTGCTCGGTGCAGAGAGTTGTGCTGGTCCTGTTTACATTCAGCCAGCAACCACCTTCTCCTCCCTCAGTCTCTGTATCCCAGACAGACAAAGGTGAGGCCTCTGGGATTTCGTACAAGAGGTAGAAGTGCTCAACGGAATTATGAGCAAATCAAACTAAGCTAGCCGGGCATTTCTCTCTACCTCAGTACCCCCAGCTCTGTATCTCCATGCCCTTTACCCCTCTGACCATTAATTCTGGAAAACTGGAGCTGTTTTGTGTCCCCTGGTCATCAGAACCAATCACATTTTCTTTATGGGGGTAATTAATACTTCCAGTGAAAACCAGTTAAGGACAAGTTGCACAAATGCAATTGAGGTCATGTTAAAGCAGCTGAACTTTAGCTTCATAAAACTTACGCTTTTTTTGGGCTTTTTTCTTGAGCCACATCTCAGATTGTTGCCTCCATACCTATATGGAAAATTGCTCCTGAAGTTCCTAACATATATAAAAGTGAAAATCCATCCAGATGAGTATCTCCCAGCCTTTTCCTTGAAAACCTGTTAGTTATCCCTTAGACTGTGAACCATTCACGATTCTAGGAATTTTTGATTTTGTTATTATGATCATCTGTACCAGCAAGTAAAATAGTGGTTTAAAATTAGTGTAATTACGCTGTCAGTTATGCACACTTGAGGCCTAACTCAGCTTCTCTGCTATTAAAACAGACTTGTATATTTGTACCTGGTGCTTTTCCATGTTTCAGTTTTACACCGGTTTTGTTTGACAGTTTGTTGGTAAAAAGAACTCCTCGAAGTGTGGGATATCGGCCAGACTGTAAGTGAATTTTGACAACCATTTTTCATTTTTAAAAGTGTGTCAGAGTATTGTGTACCTTCTCCTCAAAGTCCACAGATGCCCAAATAGATTTTCACTAATAAAAGTGTGTCAATATATTGTGTACCTTCTCCACAAAGTCCACAGATGCCCAAATAGATTTTCACTAATAAAAGTGTGTCAATATATTGTGTACCTTCTCCACAAAGTCCACAGATGCCCAAATAGATTTTCACTAATAAAAGTGTGTCAATATATTGTGTACCTTCTCCACAAAGTCCACAGATGCCCAAATAGATTTTCACTAATGATTCTGGATAGACTTTGCTCTTATTTAGATAATCTAAATATTTGGAGACAATTAATCGGGCTTTGTAACATTTGTAACATTTCATTTTGTATTTTATTATATTGAAAATCAAACCTTGATATTTTGGTCTAGGTTACACCTTTGTCATGTGCAAATTCTCCCACCTTGCATGTAGTCAAATGCTTCAGCTGGTGGAATCTGCTGGATTCACATTTAGACCCTTTTGAGTGTGATTTGTGTGCCTAAACCTAGCCACTTCCTGCCCTTTGGATATCCCCAGGAATGTGGGAGTACCACATGGGTTATCAGGTCTGATAAATGTTTACAGTGGTGAGATGCCTAAGCTGATACAAAACTGGTTATGTCAGGGCATCTGAATTACTCCCTTCTTGTCTTCTCCTGCCTATCCCAAGACCATCAGTGAGGGAGCAGCATCCACAGCAGTGGCAAGAGAGTGACAGCTCCTCCTGCCTTGTGCAGGGCTGTGTGTTTTAAACCTGTTCCAGAGGCCACATTCCTGTCACTTTTGTTGTGGAAGTGAAGTTAATTTAGGAGGAGAAATGCATCCTCCTTCTCCTCCTTTCCAAGGTTATACAATACTCTGGAAGTGAAGCTTTTCAATATCTCAAGGCTTCATGGAGGTGTTCCCCTCATCCAAGGATGCCCCTCATCCCTGGGATCTCATTATAGGCTTAGCTGGGCTAATGGTGCCTTTGGAGCATCTTGCAGCAGATCTCTTGTTTTGCCATCTGTCCCCAGAGACAGCCTGTCCAGGGCAGGACATGTGAGCTCTGAAGGAAGAGACAACAAGGAAGCAATGGCAGGGCCTCCATTTGATCCCTGTATTGTGAGGCCCAGTCAGTGCTAAACACCACCTTAATTTTTCCAAAAGTGCACACAGCCTTTTATTTGTATTGCACAATTTCTCTGTTTTCCTCGTAGCCAGGGAGGGGAAAAAGACATAGCTTTCCTTTGCTCAGGGGTCTTTGAGCCCCTTCTTTCCATCTTTCTTTTAACATGAGGGGAGAAAGCCCTTTGGAAATTTTATATTTTAGATAGTTTAATTATTTTTGGTTGTTTTATAGTGTGTGTAGACAGGGTGGACTGGTACTGCCTGACCACCACAAAGCATCCTGCTAGAGCTGTTCAGACAATCTGGAATGGTTGATGTCCTTTTTTTAGACCCATTTTCTGGGAGATAAAAAGCACAACCAAACACAAAAAACACCAAAAAAGCCAAAAACAAACCCAAAGCAGCCAACCCACACCTGTTTCTGAAACCTGCAAATGACCCTTCGTGCAGCCCTGCCTGGGGTGCAGGTCCATCTCCCAGAGGTGCTGCCTCTGCAGTGATGCTGTGAGGGGAATTTTTGTTGTGCTCACCAGTCACTGCTGCTGCACTGGCATGTCAGGTATCTAGGAAGTGCCAGGAAGGACTGGCACTTTGGTAGGAGTTTGCAAAGTCAGAGGACATTTTCAAGGAATTTTACATTCTCATAATTATAGCCTGTCAGTAAATTTTAAGAGCTTCCATTCATTTCTTGCAGACTAGCACCAGGTAGCTGTGTGGGAACCAATAAATACATATATTTAATTTCCTTTAGTTGATAAATCAACAAAGTAAGTTAAAATTGTAAAATAGCTCAAATGTTAATCTGAGAGTACCTGAGTGGAAGAAATTAAATGAGTTACAATTTGTATCTATAAAATTCCAGACTGTCTCTGTAAAAAGGTCTAGTGTACTCTAGGAAGTTCTTTTATAACACATTGGTAACTTTTGGTCTTTTTCAGTCGTTGGATTTGAAGTGCCAGACAAATTTGTTGTGGGATACGCCCTAGATTACAATGAATACTTTAGAGATTTGAACGTAAGTAATTTTTCCCGTATGTTTTTCTCTATTTAAAACTGGGGAGGAGGAAGGAAGGGAAATCTCACATCATTCTCCCTGCTCTGTAAATCATGCCTGGTGTTCCAGTGATGAGAACAAGCCCTGAGAGCAGCAGGGCAGCATTTGGAGCTCTGATGAAACTAAAATTTATTTTGCTGCATGCAGAGTGGAGGCTGCACAACTCTCAACTTTGAAATAATGTGAGGTTTCTTGTCTCACCAGATGTCTGCAACAACTAAGTGCATTTGCTTAGATAAGAAAGACTTCAAGAAGAGAGACCTGGGAAGAAGTTAAGGGCTCACATTTTATTATTTTTATCACTGACTCTACATCTGGGTCTCACCAGACCCAGCAGACACTGGGTGGGACAATTAGGAGAGGAGAAAGAGGGCACTGTGGAGATTTTTGGACCAAAAAAAGGCCTACGTTTTTCTTCATAAACAGTGTCACGAGATTCTTCCTCCTGAAGCGTGTACAGCACGCTTGTATTGCTTTCACAAGCTCATTATTGATGTCAAACGTTGGTCTCTTAACGTTACTTTCCTAACAGGAGCGTTTTATTTTATTTTGTTTCAGCATATCTGTGTGATCAGCGAGACAGGGAAGCAGAAGTACAAAGCATGAAAACAGAGTTCAAGTGCTGTGACAACAGAGCTTTGAAATGTTTTGTTTACTGAGTCCAATCTTTCACAGGCTTCAGCTCTGGTACACCAGCTACACTTGTAGAATGCCCCAGCCCCGCTGCCATATGCTTACTGTAATTTATTGCATGTACAATATAAGAGCTCGTCTTGTTCATTTATATTTTAGAAATGTAAACAATTAGTGCAGTTCTGCACTCCTTATTTTGATTTGCACTATGACTCTACCGACTATCGCTGCCCCTGGTTGGGTTGTGCTGTTTGTGAGCTCCAGAGTCTAACTCTTGCAGTGGTAAATTGCTTAAACCTCATCAACCCAGAACTGAAATAGTTCAAGTACTGTAAATGTAAAACATTTTATGATAGGGAAGTCTATTAGTAATATTTTTAAAATCTGTAATTTAAGTTTTATATTTTAATGCACAGATGTGATTGTGATTAATGGATAGTTGCACCTTTGGGTGTTATAAAGCATGAGGAGCAGCCAGTTACAGTATCTGTAATCTCCAAGGAGCTCATCCAAATCTCCTGGAGTTGCCTTATTGCTGTAAAGGAAGTCTGGGTGATAAGTGTGGGTTTTTTCTTTTTTCTTTTTTTTTTTTTTTAAAGATGGAATGACAAAACAGAATGTTTAAAATTAGTTTTAGTTGAGCTGCCTATTTCTGTTAGGTTTTTTTTTTTTAAAGATGGAATGACAAAACAGAATGTTTAAAATTAGTTTTAGGTGAGCTGCCTATTTCTGTTAGGTTTTTTTCTTTAAAAATATCCATCAGTCAGTGGAATTGCCTTCTAAATTTAAACAATTTTAATATATTTGTGGAAAAAAAAGTATTGTACTGTTTACTTTATAAGATCTACAAAGCAAAGTACTTTAAATAAAGGCTGTCTCTTTAAAATAAGCCCCACACATCTCTCCCACTCATTCTGTATATTAAAGTGCTCTTGAAATTTTCTTCTTAATAATACTTTTTGTAAGTGTTTGTGACAGTGAAGGCAAACTCTACAGCTGTTACCTTTGTAGAGCTTTTGGTTAATGTAATCCTAAGAGAGAGGTGATAAAAGTGCTGTGGGAAGATACTGAAACAATTGCATATTCTCTAACCAAACTAGATTCCAGAGAAAACAGTTTAAGCACCTGTTTGTCCTGTCTTGGCAAAAATGAAGAGTGGAAGTTCTAAGTTCATTAAACATATCCATGTGGGAAAAAAAAAAAAAATCCCAACAATTTTGTAAGTTACCATTTTGGTTTGTTTCATTAGCACTTGTGTTCATGTGGAGTCCAGTTCTGAACCTGGCAGCCCAACTCATCACCTGTGTTTGTGGTGCTTTCTGGTTCTTGTACTTCTGCACATAGATTCTCCCACCACATCCTTGGATTTAGCACTGCTCAGTGCTTAATGGAGTTTTTGAAAGATTCTGTTTTGAAAGGGTTGTCTGTGGTTTTGAATCTGTACCTTTCCAAGTGCTGCACACTATTGCCTATCCATGACCTGCCCAATCACAGCTGACCTAATGTTAATGATGTTAACAGCAGACTTAAAATATGAATTCACACAGTGTAATTCAGATCAGATGACCACATTTGTGGGAGATCTATTTGTAAATCAGAATTCTCTTTAACAAATACTACAACATTGATTGTAATTATACCATAGGTTATTCTTTTTTCTCTCAATGCATTTTCTCTCAATTCGTTTTCTCTCAATGCACTACAAAGTTTGATTGTATTTCTCAATTTGTCCTCAATCACCTTTGTGTATCTCTCTGTTCAAGAACCTGTGACTTGCTGCAAAGATATGCAGTGCATCTCCAGGAAGAGGAAACACTCCATGTCCTGAAAGGTTTTTCTGTCATGGTTAAGACAATCATTCACACAAAACGATTTGGGAAAGAGAGGAGGGGTTGAGTTAGTCATAACAAAGAGTTTATCTTTCAAACTGTAGCTGGAGCAGGGAATTCTCAGTCTGTTGGGGGCAGGGGTTGGAATTACAGAACTGTGTGGTCACAGAAGAGGTTTGGGAAGATGCTGTTGAGCCCCACTGGCCCCAGGAGTGACTGCAGCAGCCCAGCTCTGCTTTCCAAACCACCTGTGTCTGATGGAAAAGGTCTGTACTTAAAATCCTGCTGAATGTTCCCATGGTTCAGGTGCTGTGGAACAAACATGGGGTTTTTTTCACTTCACACAGGTGCTTGTCAGATGAAGTTTATCACCCCAGAGAGATCCTCATTCAAAAGCTTTTGTTGGTCTCTGAAAATTGTTTAGAGAAAGAGTCACCGGCTCCTTCACCCTTGCTAGAACAGTTCTACCTACTGCAGCCTTTCACAGCACCTGTGTGCACACAAGAGGAAGATAAATCCTCACGTGAAAAACGTTGAAACTGCAATTGTTACTTTTTACTTGATAATTTTGGTTAAAAGGCCGGGAGTTTAGTCACATCTTTTCAAGTTAAACACCAGCTTTATACGACCCAGACATACATTGTTAAAGCATTGTGAAGGCACAGAGGAATATCTTGTATTTGAACATTTTTGTGGCATTTGAAATTCATTGTCGTTAGTTCCACATTTTATGAATCACAAATGTATCCTGGAAAAATAATTTCGAATATTTATAGGCTTTGCTACACTGTCTCTCCCTGTGACATCTGGCATTTCTGTACATTTTGGTAGCTCAGACAGAAATGCAATGAAAAGTCTTTCTGTGAACTGAGCTGGCACTTCACTTGGGGCTTTTTTTTTTTTTTGGCAGTCCTGGTTTTGAAAATCGAGGCAAATAAGGATCTTTGAGCTGCCTTGTAATTGTATAGCCTGACTGATTAAATGGTGGTGTTTCATTGTCTATTATGCTCTGGCAATCCTGTCAAGCATGCACTAATCCAGCAGCGAGGAGCTGACAGTGCTTACAGGGAGCTGGTTACGAGTCATTAAAGGACTGTCTGCCCTGCCTGACTGCCTTTAATTCCCGTGCAGGCTGCACCTTGCAAGATCAGATCTCAACTCTAGGCAAGCATCTTTATAAGCTGAGACATCACTGTGGTCTGTTTCTTTCATACTTTTTTCCTTTTAAAAATTTTTTTAGTATTTAATTTCCCAAGCCGAAGTAGTTTGATGAATATTCTGATGGGGAAATCACTTCCAGCTCTAAAGATGCCAGTACCCAGTAAGCTCATGGTACTGCCAGGCACCAAGGTGAAGAGGGTAGGGCTAGAAAAGGACAAAGATTCTGCACAATCTAAGAATTGTGAGGATTTTCATCCCTAGGGAAGCTGAGAGAGGGATCATGCTAGTAACTGCCAGGTGACAAAAAGCTGGTGCAACGTGTGTGTTTGGGACACGTTTGAGTGGCTGCAAATACCCTTCTGTCTGTGGGCTCTGCTCCAGTAAAACACCAACTGGTGATTTGAAACTTCATCTTGGAAGATGGAAATCCTTGTGGATTCAGGTAGGAGAAACAGGCCTGTGATGGTGAATAAATCAAGGTGCCAGTAGATGAACCTGTTCCAGAAAGAGGCTGGTGTTTATCTAGCAAGTCATTGTTAGTGTAGCATCTTTATTTTCTCCCCACTGTAACTGGAAAGGGAACGAACCCCTGTGTGTCTCCCGCATATCTCCAGGTGACCTGCAGCAAATCATGGTACCTGTAAGATAAAGATTTGGGCATTAGGGGTGCGTGTGGGAGTTTCCAGAGTCTGTGCCCTCTCACAGGTTGTGATTCCCACCCCAGCCCTTCACAATGAGGAAAATACCCCAGTAGATACTGTCTGTATAAATAAATCAGTTATTTCCAGCTCCAGCACCAGCTCTCTTAAGTGGCTTCTGGAGCTAGGTAGCTCATCCGTGCCCAATTTACAATCCTGAAATCTCAGCAGCACCGGCAGGAATGCTACAGGATTGCTTTTGGAAGAGACTTGGACAAAACTTAGTTCTCACACAGTATTTTGCAACTCGTGGCAGTGAAATAACCCTGTTTAGTTCACCTGTTCCAGCCCTGCCACAGAAAACCCCGTGTCTCCCACTGATTCTGCCTGGGGGGTGTGTGGATGGTGGTGTGGGGCTGGGTTTGCCCCTGGAGTCCCGGGATCCGCAGGGAATTCCGTCTGTGCCGCTGTGAGCTCGGCCGGCGAGGGGCAGAAGCGCAGGGGAGGGCTTGGCTGGAGCGGGATAAAACCCTTGTCCCTGGGAACAGGGGAGGGCTTGGCTGGAGCGGGATAAAACCCTTGTCCCGGGGAACAGGGGAGGGCTTGGCTCGGCTGCCCCGCAGGCTGGAGCGGGATAAAACCCTTCTCCCCGGAACAGGCTGCTGGCTATCGCCGGAACGCGCTGCCTTCCCGTGGATCCGGGAAGTGCCGGAGCAGCGATGCTGATGCTTCACTTGCCTGTTTCCCATCTGAGGAACTGGGACGTGACTAAGCCAACCCTAAGGCAGGGAGGAGGAGGGTATGGGTGTGTGTGTGAGAGAGCTTCTAAATGTTCACTGCGGTGCCTTTATCAGATCCTTCCTTCCCAATTTCTTTTCGTGATGAATTTTTCTCTTCCATTCATAAAATACACTGAAGCAATCAGGGAATACAGGGTGCAAATACCTTTTGTGGTGTAAACTCTTTAACTTGCAATTAGAAAACCACCCTGTGCTTTCTAGGATAGCATAATCACAACTCCCCTCTTGCCGAGCTGCATCTTCCGCACCCCCAGTCCCCTCCCGGCCATCAGACCTTACCTGGCAGTCCTGCACACTCAAATCAGTTTGAGGGGGAAGCTATTTTCTCTCATGGACCATATGACGTGAGAACTCACTCTGGACAGTTTATAAATTAATATATGCTCTACCCGAATTGTAGCTTGAGTAACCTTCAGTATCCTGTTACTTGAACAGCCACAAGGATGGGTTTACATGAGAAATTGCTGAGAGCAATGTCTTACACTTTGCTTCCGAAAATAAAATACTTGAATTTGTGTTTTCCATTTGGTGAGTTTGTTGCTAAGAACCACTGTGTCATCAGGGCGCCAGAGCCATCATTTACACTGGTCATCATTGTCACTTTAGCAAACCCTCATGGGAGACGTGAGCTGGCTTCTGCTTTGCCATGTGGCTGATACCTGCCACATCTAATTTAACCCAAGATTTTTTTCTTTGTGCAGCTTTGTGCTGGGGGCAGCTGCACAGCTGGCTACCCAGCCAGAGTCATCTACCCTTGCTATGAGAGGGTGAGACAGATGAAAGGTCTCTGAAGTGCAAAGAGCAAGACCTGAAGTCATTAACATCAGGCACTGGGAGTTGCTGTTGTGCAAGGCACTGTACAAACACCTGCCAAAGCCAGTCCTGGCTCTGAACACTCTGGATGTGAGCTGAGGGAAAGCAGAGGTGGGTGGGCAAAAGTGCAAGGAAAGCAAGATAGTACTGGATACCAAAATGAGCTGCCAAGCTTTGCCAAAAATTCCTTCTGCATCAAAGGAGGTGAGCAGGAAAACACTGAAGGTAGATAAGGTGGGTTTTTAGGTTGCTTTTCAAGTGTTTACAGGCATCTGCAACACCTCGTTTGACTCCCACACCACCACCTCTAATGGAGGTATCTGGTACTGTGAGCAGAGCAATGTAACCTCAGTCTCAGTACGTGTGAGAGTTTTGGTCTGGGGGAAATTTAAAGAAAAAAAAAGAAAAAGAAAAAAAAAGAAAATAAGATTAGTGTAGAACTGTGTGCATTAGAGGGTTGTTTAATAACTATCTTTTAAGCCCGGCAGCCACGCAGTGGTGTGCTGATGTGCTGCACGTATTTACCTACCACAGGGAACTGCTGCCTTCCAGCTTGTTTATAAAATCACACCAAAAACTACTGAGGAAGCTCAAAGACTTTTTCTCTATAGTGGTCACAGGCATTCCTGATGCAGCAAATTTCACATTTAAACAAAAAAAAAATACATCTTGCTTTATCCTACACGAACAGAGAAGTTTGCCCAGGCTGCTTTGCCTGTGCTGCTGTTGCTCTGCAGATGCCTCACGGAGCTGCAGTGCTGGTCTGTGGGGGGGCTGGTCAGCCCGGGGATGCTCTGCAAAGATGCTTAAGGCTTTTTATTTTTTCCAAGTGGAAAAAATTTTGTGCTCAAATGCAGTAGGGAAGTCAACTTGCACTTGTGTCAAAGGCAAACTTCTACATTTCAGGAAAAAAAATGACAGGAGTGTCCCCAGCTTCTTCCCCCAGAGAGAAGCACAGCTGGATGCCTGCTCCCCCTCTGCCCCCCGGACTTTCTGTATTAATAATTGGCAATATCCTGAGGTATCTGGAGCGGAGCAGGGACACACAAGGTCCTGGGAGCGCGGCAGACACGGAGCCCTGTCCTGTGCCCTCAGCCCTCGCTCCCCACATCCCAGCGCCCTGCTCATGGCACATCCATCACTGCCACAGCTTGTGCTGCTGACCCCCTGCACAGCCCCCTCCGTGGGGGCATTTTCTCCTCCCCTGGGATCCTATCACCTTGACTAGCCTCTATATTTTATTCTTTTAAACTCCACAGAGCTTTTACCCTCCTGTTACTCTCATTTTGATCCTGGTAGGAGAGTGTCACCTGAAAGCACTTTTAGCAGGAGTCTTCAGTTTGTGAACGAGGTAGAAATCTTTTTCTAGCTCAGTGAAATCAAACTGACCACAACAGAAACGGTCCCCCCCGACAAAAAAATGAAATCTTACATTCCACCTGTAAATGTTAATAGAAACCTTCCTTAAAAAAAAAAAAACAAAACAACAAAAACCTGACACAAAATTAATATAAATGTACAGACAATTACCAACTTTATTGACCAATTTCCCTGTTAACCAAGTCATTCATCATGTTATTTTCATGAGGGAAAGCAGTATATTATATGGTAATTAATGGCTTGTTAAGTGGGAATGAACCATTTTACACACACTAGTAGAAGACTACAAATATCTGGTTTAGAATGCATCTGTTGTGTGTCCAAACACTGAGAATCTGGACCCCTCTGAGGGCAGAGGTTGCTCCTCCCATGCCAGAGACATTTGTGTTCCAGAATGCCCTGTGCTGATGCTCCAGCAGTGCTGACAAGAGGTTGCTCCTCCAGGATCTGCAGACCAGGATCTGGGATCAAAGCTGTAAATCAGCAAGAGGATTTTCCCATGCCCTACAACTACTGGCTGTGATTTAGTAATTCCTTAAAATAGCTAAAAAAACCCAATGTTCTGGAATTACAGCCACGAGGAGGCTGCTGGATTGGGGCTATTAGTGATGCACCAACATCAATAGGACCCCCAAGCTCATTCCCACCCCAGCACACGAATCTTGGCCATGCAGGCACCACCCCAGTCCTTCCCCAGAGCATCCCTGACTCCATGGTGGCCCTTGTGTCTCTTCCAGCAGGGTTTGGAAGCTTCAAGTGGTGCAGTGTTAAGGAAAAACCTTTCACCAGGGGGCTGGAGCAGGTCTGGAGGAGCTCACTGCTGCAGTGGGGGGTCTGCAGACAAATCCTCAGGTGGTCCAAACTCTTTCCACCATGGCCCAAGAGGCAGCTGGGCACTGGCAGCCCCCCCAACTCTGGCTGTGCCTGAGCTGGGGGATCCTGACAGGGGCTGGGGCAGCTGCTGAAGTCCAGGGAAAGATGACACCTCCTGCAGCCGGGGGTCCCCAGGAGCACCCCAGGCACAACTACGGGGTCCCCCCCTCTCACCCAGCTGAAGCTCTGGTCCTCACCCGCCCTTGCACCGCCACAATGTCCCCCACAGCCCCTCCCCAGCTGCTGAGACAGGGGGTACCCAGGGGCCAGCACTGCCCCTCTGCAGCCCCAGGCCCTCCCTCCCTGCAGAGCCCAGGGAAGGGCTGTTTCCCATCTCCCAGGACAGTGGGCAGTGCTCCCTGCCCCCTCCACTCCTGGGCTGGGGCTCTGGGTACCCAGCAGCAGTGCTGGCATGCAGCCCCCACCCCTTCCCCATTTATGACACCAAGCCTTGTTTGGTTGCTGCCTGCACAGTGGTTTATTGGGGTGGGAGCCAAGAGCCCCCAGCAGTGTGACAGGCACCGTGGGGGTGCCACAGAGGGACCCCAGGAGCCAGAGCCCCGGCTCCTGCGGCAGGGACCGATTTCCAGCCTCACTAAAGCAGCAATGCAATACTGGAGAGCAACAGGCAATCCCAAACTCCAGTATTTACGTGCTGCTAGAGCACTGCTGACAGCTCTCCATGGCCTCCAGACCCCCCTTCTCTGCCCCAAACACAGGGCAACGGGCCCTTGGCCAATCTTTTGGCCAGGGAAAGGACCAAAGAGCAATAGGTGAGGGGTAGATATAGCACATGATGCGGTCATGCCCATGTTGGAGAACAAAAAGGAGCTACAAGTCCTTCCTGCCTGCAGGGCCACACACACGAGCTCATAGGGGATGTATTTGTAGCTGCAAAGGATGTGCACAATACAAGCACCAAGAGAACGTGTCTACACATACCTGAACTAACGAGATACATGGGAATGTGTTAGCTTCCACATCTATGATAACCAGAAGCTCACTTTCTTGTCTTATCCTTGAGGTAATGAGGCAGCCCAGAATGGTCTGTATCTCCTTGTCCCTACAAACCATGATGTGCTGCTACATCTCCTCAAAGCCCACTGAATGTTGACATTCCAAATGGTATTTTGAATATATATATATAATTTTTTTTTAAACCATGACATAAAGAACTGAAGAACACTCTACAATGAAGACATTTAACATGCATGCATTACCACCACAGGACAGGGTTTTTTTTCTTCACAGGTGCTATCAGACAGTCTGTAACTATAAGAGAACAAGCAGTTATACAGTGCAAACAAACCAGTTTCAAAAACATGACCAGAAATTAACTGTCCCCCCCAGCCCCAAACCACACTTAGTATTGGGTCCCAGCAATACACTTTCAGATCAGCAGACTTGTTGCTTTTGCTGCTGCAAAGAACACCTTCCCAGCCCCTCCAAATGGTCTGTGGGGAAATGTTACCTTGTACTTTCCTCTTAGGTGATGTTGAACATCAAGGATTTTCCAGGAGTCTCAATGTTAATATTCCAGATAAATAAATCCAGATTCCAACAGATGAAACCTGTTAAGTTTTCCTTAAAGTATTTTTATTCAGCTCAATTTGACTTTCAAGATAGCTAAAAAATTAAGGATTTTTAAAAGACTAGATGATGCTCATTTACTCTGTGAATGGACAAACCCTATGTGACCAGAAATTAAAGATCTCTGGAACTTCATCACTTTCCATGCCTGTACCAGAGCAGAAAGCACCGGAGCAGGTCAGGGAGGGATTGCAGCCCTGCAGAAGGCAGCTGCCAGTGGCACTTACATACCAGTCTGCCAGGGCTGTGCAGGAGCCATGCAGACAGACTGACATTTTTTGCCTTTCCTTTCAACCCTTCCCCCCCCCCACCCCAGTTATGTGACAACTTCCTTCAATTCATTTTCTTAAAAAACAGCATCACAAAAAAACCTGAACAACGTCAGAAACGACGCCTTGGGTTCAAATTCTTGTGCCATCCCCTTGTGCTCAACTCACTGCCGAGTCCACACCTCTTTAGCAAACTTAAAAATAGGAATTTCAAAAGCCCTCGTGACCCATGCCAAGTGATTTCAAATTTTAAATCAAACATTTGCCAACAAAAAAGCAGTATATTTGCACCACTTCAGTGTCCTCAACACTGACAGCACCAGGGCCAACTCCCTAATGAGCAACTGCTACTTGCTGCAAAGCCAACACGTAGCCAGTGTTAAATCTGTACAAGCTAAATCAAAGCAACCCCCACATAACATTACCATTAATTACTTCTGTATCAATGTTTTACTTGATTGGACCTGTGCAATCTTACTTCTTTCACCTCTTCAAGTGACTCCAAAAGAAAAAAGTAACAGCAAACACATTCAGCTTTAGAAGACATTTTAACAGTGTTTGAGGTTCACATTTTAATTAATGTTTTTATATTTATATAAACCAGACTTTTGCCTAGCTCGACAATGAGGGCAAGAGCTCTCTTCGGTAAATAGGACTTTTCAAAGCAAGGGCTCAATACATCTCCACTAGCCTCTAGCACAGAGGGAAAACTAACATTCACAGAGTATTGGGCAACTGGAAATTTGGGACAGGCAATGAAATACATACGGGAGAAAATATGTGTATTTATGACAGCACAGTATCAATATTTTACGCAATACAGGAAGTTCAGTGTTTGAATCATGCCATCTCATACTTCAGCTTCTTTCAAACTTCGTTTGTGCTTTGGAAACTCAACTTTAAATCAGAAATTGGCAGCTGAAAGGATAATTTGAGTTCACCTGAACCTCTCCAAGGTATTACCTGCAGTACCCAGGAAGGGATATGTATGTCAGAGGGGCCTGCATTTACCCAGGGGGTGCAGATGCTGCAGGTATTTTGGAGCAGGTGGGACATGAGCTTACCTTCCCAACTCACCTCTGAACACAGGCACACCAGCTCCTGCACAGACTCCCTGGACACAATCAGGCAATTGCTGCTTCAGTGGGAGCTATAAAGCAACAAACAGAAGGGTTTGCAAGGCGCTGGCAGAGGGGGGACCGGGGCTGTCAGGCAGGTCCCCCCCCAGAGGCACACACAGATAGGTGCAAGTATTTTTAAAATTAGACAAGGAAAAAAAAAAAAATTCAGCTGCAGATAGGGCAAACTATGAAACAGAGTGACTGCATCCCTCCTCTCTCCATTCTCCCCATTCCTGCAGTGACAGCTACCAGCACCACTGGCACCGTGTGGCTCTGGGCAGTGGTACCCAAGGCACACTGGTAACCCCAAATCATAACCCAGGCGCTGTACAGCAAGGAGGGATGAGCCAGAAAAACCAGGGGAAGCTCTGGTGGGAAAGCCATTGGGCACAACCACAGCCAGCAGCAAGCCCAGTCCCCTCCCTGAAACAGTAAAACAGCAGCAAGAACAACTCTATCAGTCCCAGCAGACCAGAGGCAAAAAAAAAACCATTTTATTTATGCTGGTTTAGGTGATAAACCAGGCCTAGCACAGGCAGGTAAGACACAGGGAAGCTGTCTGGGGTTGGGCCTTTTGTGGTGGCACCACAAATGTCCCCTCTCACTGTCAGGTAGAGGCAGCACCCCAGGAGCACCTTCAGCTTCCAAGCAGCACCCCACCACGGCCAGGAACAGTGGGGTCCTGCCTACTGGTAGCCTCAGACATGAGAACTGCCCCAAAAGCTCCACCTCAATGCAAAAGCATTGCAACAGCCCTTCTGCTGCCATGAGCTCCCCGCCCGCGGTGTGTGCACCAGCTCTTTCTAGAAATAGAAGCTTCTACCTGTCATCTACGTAAGCCAGCCACCTACAGAGGTTTAATTAAATCCCCCAAATAACTGGGGAATTTGAACATGCAGAAAACCATTAATGCAATTCACAAAACAATGCGACTTCTGCTTGCCAAAATATATTGGGCAATTAAGTAGAAAACACCCTCCCTCCAATCCCAAACACATACACAAGACCAAAACTAATTCCCCCTGAAATTCAGGACTCCCTTAAAATACAACCTCATCCCTCCTCACTGACACTAACCAGAAAAAAAAGAGAAGGAAAAAAATGTGAGAAGGAACGCCATGGGAAAGGAAAGTAAATAAATACAGGAGCCCATGACAGGACAGATTTGCATGCAGAGCCTTTACTGACCCACACATTTCAGGGCTAGGTGAGCTCAAAGATAAGCAAATATCAAGCATTTCCTATATATAGAAAAAAAATTGGAACAAAAACCTCAGCTCTGGTATCAAACAGTTTTCCAGGAGACATGCACAAACAAATCCTGAAGTCATTGTTCTCATTTGAAACAATTGGGAAAAAAAAAAGGCATTTACTATTTTACAAAAAGACTAAAATAAATCAGCTCATTACAGCTGAAGGTCCCGGACACTCATTAGCAAGGCAAAAATTATGGTGACAAAACGAAAATAAGGCTGTGAGTAACACCACCAGAACACTTCATATCTGCCTGGCTCTGAAAAATCCCAACACTTTCGTTGCTGCTTCCTTTTGAACAATGAGGTTTAAATAAAAGTCACGTTCTAATATTTACATATGTGGCCAATAGCTGGGACCAGACCCGGTGCTTGATCGACAGCCACCACATGGCTCCAGCTCTGCCACTCCCGGCAGGAATTGCCTCGCAGGGCTGCTGAAGGCGAGCGAGGGCTGCAGGAGAAGTGGCTGTGGAGGAGCCCGAGCAGTCAGACGTGGGAACTGCACGCAGCCAAGTTACTTTCATTTGCACGGCACCTACAGTGCATCCCCCCATCACCCAAAACCGCTGCTTTGCCCGGCCAGGACTCACTCTTGGGGATACAAAATAAGTACAGAAAATATATTTTCACCCTGTTCTTGTTGAAGCCGTGGGAGAGAGCGTAATTTCTCACCCACCTCGTCAAAAATAATTTTTTTTTTCCTCACTAATTTGCCCATAAAAGGGTCAGGGAAGCAGCACACAGTTTGTACAAACCCCAGTACATTTTCCCTCCAGCACGGCGCACCTTCCCCGCGCTAAACCACACACCATCAACGCGCTCTTAGGTGGGGCCGAGCACCCGAAACCAAATTGCAGCTACAAAGGGCAGATTCAAATAATGCAAAAAATGAATTCGTTAACTTCACTCGATGTGAAACTTGACCCCGACATTGTTACCAGCAGGATCAGCTGTGTTTACCGAGACAAGGGTGTTAGTGGGAAGGGGAGCTACTGGTGCTCGCAAAGGCCTGCGGGACAAAACTTCAACTTACAGCACTCCAGAAAACCAGTAAAATCCACAGTAAAATTCCAGGATCCACAGTTTTTTCTCAACACTGCTGAGGAGAAGAAAAGTATGATGCTTCTTGTTACTTCCAAGTTTTTGCATTGTCATCTCATCCAGTTCTAAACAACAAGGGTCAGATCTGGAAGCCCGATTCCTATAAAGTTTATTTGTTAAGAACAGGAAGAAAAATCAAACAAAAAACCTATTTCTTTTTTGGTCAGATGAACAATAATTCAAACCATAAC
This sequence comes from Pardalotus punctatus, assembly GCA_013400915.1. Classification (NCBI taxonomy): domain Eukaryota; kingdom Metazoa; phylum Chordata; class Aves; order Passeriformes; family Pardalotidae; genus Pardalotus; species Pardalotus punctatus. The sequence goes on along the minus strand of VZTX01003197.1, from coordinate 846 downwards.
AAGCACACTGGTTGGTTTTGTTTTTTTTTTTCCTTTTTAGATTTGGGTCAGTTTGCCTGAAGCATTACTTAAAGCTTCCCTCTTATATTTCATAAAAGTTTACTGCATTAGCAGCTCAGTTTTACTGTATTTCCCACCAAAGTGGTTTAACTAAATACAGACTTTTGCAGTTGCCGGTGAGTTCTTTGGATTTCTTCAGAAGAGAAGATGATGAAACTTGGCAGATGGTCCCTCACCTACACTTAACACGCATACGACACACAAGCAGAATTTCTGGTTTTTTGGGGGAGCAATTAATGTTTTAACCTTGGAAAACTCGCTCTCCAAATGCAAAAAAATTGTCTTTATATACCTGACGCACATATGGGAAAAATAATGGCTGTAGGATCAATTTGAGACGGAAAAGTCCCAATGCTGTGCACGCTGCTCCATCACTGCAGCTCCCGGAGCGCTGTGAGGCTGCCCTGGGAAGCTGGCCCTTGCCAGGATATTCAAATTTCCTGTACAAAGCGAGTAACCAGCGAGGGGAAAAGGAAAAAAAGAGGAAAAGCTGGCTGCCAATTAAAAAAAAAAAAAAAAAATAGATTATTTCGGCGAATTATTCTTTGGTTACAGTAGTAGTCTTTTAAAAAATGTATAAAACTATTTCCTACGTGCGGGGACGCGTAGACTCCGCGCCGAGCCGGCAAGCCCGCGGGTCCCCGCGTTTGCTTTAAAAAAAGAGG
>VZTX01003196.1:16360-28108 GCA_013400915.1 Pardalotus punctatus | reverse complement strand
CTTAGAATCAATGGAAGGTCAGATCTCCCCGCACCTGCTTGAGGTGGCTTTGCAGTCACCTGGCTTGCCCAGGGCTCTTGCAGCTGGGCATCAGAGTGGGTCAAGCAGAGCCTCACACCCACTGTGCAATGCTGGTGTAGTTCTCTTGAGGTTATGGTGTTGTTCTGTCTTCCCCAGGACGTGGTGTCCTCCTTGGAGCAGCAGTTCACCCCCATGATGCAAGCTGAGTTCTCCGTGCTGGTTGATGTGCTGTACAGTCCAGAGCTCCTTTTTCCCGAGGGCAGCGATGCCAGAATAAGATGTGGTGCTTTCATGTCCAAGTAAGTGGCGTACAGAGGGGCTTATCTGCTTCTCTGGAAAAGATGGCGGGGTTTTAACATTTTCAACAGCACTTACCTGTGGTTTTCAGCACAGACTTAAGCATGCAGGTGCCTGAGGTGACTACTGAAAGCCTAAAGTGAGGTCTTTTGCTCCATGTTTTATGTTTCTCAGCAGGCTTTTTGTCTGGAGAAACGGAGAGAGAGAGAGGTTGCTTGCCTTACCTGCTAGAAATGGGATGTTAGTGGTTTGTTAAAATTGTGGCAGCCTCAACCTACTTCTGTTTTCTTAATGGGCTAGTTTTGCTATTATATTTTCCAAATCAACAGCAGAAACTCAAGACTTTCCATAGCAGAATTTTCTCAAGAATCTGTAATGAACAAGGCTCATGGGGTTTTTGTTGGATTTTTTTTTTGTACAGCAAATAGATATTTTTATTTTAAACTGCCAACAGCTCTTTGAAAATACATTTCACTGGCACCCCTTTCTGGTCTTGAATTATTAGATGTTTTATTTGCAGTCTGTGCATTGGAATAGAGTCTTGCAAATTTTTTATTAGTCCTCAAGTGAGATGCCCTCGCTGCCCTTGAGAAACTATAATTTAAACAGAGATAACTTGGGGGAAATGAATGTATTTGGCAGCTCTCCTGATTCCTTGGCTATTTGCATATTCTGCAGAGGTAGCATTATAACACTATACTTTATAAGTTTGGAATTTTTTTTTAAATTTTAGTTTTGTGATTGTCTCATCTCATGTCCTCCATCCAAACTCCTGTCCGAAGCCAGCATGAAAATGCAATCAACAGCTTTCTGTTTTTACAGAATCACAGAACCATTTAGGTTGGAAATGGCCTCTAAGATCATCGAGTCCAGCCTGTGACTGATCCCCACCTCATCACCCAGTGACCCCACCTCCTCCCAGAGCAGCCCCTTCCAATGTTTAACAACCCTTTCCATAAAGAAATTCCTCCTGATGTCCAGTTTTGCTTAATTATCCCCCATGGCAAAGGAATCCCCAGATAATGTAGAAATCCCTAGGTAAAGATATACTTCTTTTGGTGGTGTTAGTCCTGCAGGCTTGAGAACTGCTTGGTTTTGTACTCAAAACTCATGAAATCAGTGAAGATGACAGCGAGAGGGCCCTGCACGGTGTCCCCACTCAGTCCAGGGTGGCATTAGCAATCCCTGGAGGCATTTAAAGGACATGTGGCACTCAGGGAAATGGTTTAGTGGTGCCCTTGGAATGACAGGTTAATGGTTGGGCTCGATAATCTGAGAGGGCTTTTCCAACCGAAATGGTTCCATGATTCCAGCTTAGCAGTGATCAGGATGTGATCAGTTCTGCTGGGTTTCAGAGCTGGTCTCGATGACACAGTGTCAGCTCTCCCAGCCTTGGCTCTGGTGCCTGTTTGTCATTTAGGACCATTAATGCTGCCATCTTTCAGTGCAAATCGATGGCCACAGTGCCTCTGTTGCATGCTGATCTCAAACCATAATTTGGTGAACTTTGTTTTATCCACCATAAGGCAGCACTGGTACTGGAGGAAAAAAAACAAACCTGTCTAAAACCTTCAGATTTCCTCCCTTTCTATTTTCACAAACATTTCTCCAGCAATGTGTGAACCAGTACAAGGAGCTGTGCACAGATCTGTTCTGCACAAAGACAGAAAGGCTGCTGCTGCTATCGCCTTCAGCTGACTGAAATCCAAACTCCTGTCACAGTCATAGCTGGAGACACAAATGTACCTTGTTTTCTGGCTTGTCAAGTTCTTGTGTGAATGTAAACAATGATTATGTTTCATCCAAATGTCTGTATTTCTGAACACTTCCATGTAAGGTTTTTTGGAAATCCTTTTGGCTGAATACCACTTGCTAATTGTATCATAAATATAATATAACCATTGTAGACGTTGGAAGGTGTAAAGGTTGTAGCTTTTAAACTTTACAAGGTGCATGGTGAACACTGGTTACCTTTAAAGAATGGTTACTCGAAGTTACCTTTAAATAAAGAAAGGATGAAATAGCAAGTCTGGAACTTAACTGGAAGCCCTCATAAAAAGTGGATGTAGAATTCTGCCTTCTGTATGGGCAGTAAGATATGCAAATTGACACAAAAATCTCCCAAAGCTTTGAAAGTTCCATTTCCTTTTTAATTATGATTTCTCTTGCCCACTTTTATTTCCTTTCCTTGAGGAAAAATATAGTGATGGGAAATTTTTGCATAAAGAAACAGCAGTATGGCTTAGCAACAATGTGCAATGCTCTTTAAGTTTTAATATTTTACTTTAAGGTTGATTAATCACACAAAGAAGCTAATGGAGAAAGAAGAAAAGCTCTGCATTAAAATTCTTCAGACGTTACGAGAAATGCTTGACAAGAAAACTAACTTTGCAGAAGAGGTACTGCTACCACTTTAATATTAAATATAGAGTTAACAGCACGGTATTAAAATATGGGCTGTGGGACAGTAACAGAATCTGACATGATTTCAAAATTGATCTGTTTTAGAGATAACTTGGTGCCTTAAGAACAGTGTGGTAAGGCAGGAAGTTGGTTTGGAACAAAAGAATTTATCTGCCTTACACAGTTTTGTGTGAGGGACTTGACAAGAGTCAAAGCAAGAAGATGAAATAAATTAGCAGCAGCAAGTATTACTATGTATAATTATTGTATATTGGATATTCTCTATTTCTGGGGACTAGTCTTCATATGTCACACCTAACTTTACCATAAAATGAATGGAAATATAGGGATTTTTAATTGCAATTGTACAGTTTTTCCCTACTGCCTGTGGTGCCAGACTTTTGTACTCCACACACTTTTTAATGCTCGCAAATGTGTGAAAGGAAATCTGCAATGTTTAAGCAGAGCTGCCAGTTTTGGGAAAAAGTGACATAGTCTGTACTCTGTGAGTGTCTAATTATTTCTTGCATTCTTCTCTCCCCTCATTGCCCAGTTTTCTCTTGCAAAACCAAGCTTTTCAAAACGCCTGTTTCATTTTGCCCGTTCCTTTGGGTATCAGTAGGTAGATTCAGATTTAGATGTCAGCTGTCCCTGTTCTTTCTGAGCCTGATCCCAGTGCCTTTTGTGTAGTTTCCTCTTATCCGTATTTCTGGGTATTCCCCAAATCCTTTCAGCATTATTCACTCTTAACTATGAATCATACAGCTATCATCGAATCTCTCAGTGCTGACACCAGCCCTGCCCTATGCAAAAATAACCAGTGTAAGCAGAGAAAATCAACCCCATATTCACCTCCTACTCCAAGAAAACCGTGGTTAGGTCTGGGCAGACAAATTCTCTTTTAACGTCATAAAAAGAATTTCACAGGGGAAGCAGATATTATTATTCTTTATTATTGATACTTATTCTAATAGCATTCTGGGTGAGTAACACCACTGCATCACATGGGAGAAATAATTTGCTTTTGTAACTGAACTTTGCCAAACCTCTCCAAAATAATTACGCAGACCCACCATAAGTTAACCTTATCTCAGGGCTACAGGGGAGGAAAAAAGGCAACACTTTTAATGCAGGACATGAAACAAGCAAGAAGATTTGCTTTAGTTGCTCCTTGTACCCTGCTGTGGGTGCTGATGAAGGGAGGTAAAGGGAGGGAATTCCCATCACAGGGAATGGACTCGGTGTGCAGGGGCTCTGCTTTTTAGGAGTGGATAAAGGAGTTGTATTCCCAAACCCTGCCACGAGACCTCCCCCATCTCAGGGGGGCATGGTGGGTGGAAAAGCTCATTGTACACAGAATTCCCCCCCTGTGCTTCCTCTGGAGTCCCACTGGTGTCCCAGAGGAACGTGATGAATCAGTGCAAACAAATACATGAATAAACAATCTTGGATATGCTCTGCAAGTGCTTCTCTGGCTTGCTACTCTTATGAGTCACTGTTCAATGCCATGGACTTCAGAACAGTAAAAATAGCACAATGAGTAGCCTCTTGTGCGTGTTTCCCATCTTTTTTGAGCTGTGATCTCACTGCCTGTAAAGTTATTTAGCTATGGATGCAGATATTAGAAAAAAAAGATATAGTAGTAAATAAATGATGGCCATAACCAGAACAAAGCTACAGAGGGATGTGGGACATTTTGGCAGGAAGCCTGAGTGTGCTGATCACCCATCACAATGTATTTTCTGTGGTAAATCCGGCAGAAATGGTAAACCTCCAGTTGCTGCAGACCTTCCCATAGTGAGAAACAAGGATGGAAACATGAAATAAAATTTCCTCCTCTCTCTTTCTCTCCACGTTCATTCCCACCATTGAGAGCTTTCTACTGTCTTTGTCTTTCATCTGATCGCTGGAAGGTAGCCTGTGCCAGTCACAGAAAGAACAAGAGGGAAAAACAGGTGTAGGGCTTTATTTCTCTGATTTTTTACCTCTTCCTGTACCCACTGTGTCCCCTCTGCTGCTGCTCCTCCCCTTGGAGCTGTGTTTCAGGTCTCTGGTGCTCTCCTGGCTCCATCCTTGGATTCCCTTGCAGTCAGCCTCTGAGGCAGCACTGGCCTGTGCCTTGTCTTGCCTAGCACCACATCTGATTGTGTTGGGAATCCAAGTTTAATTTCAGAAGTTGGATTCAAGGTATATAAACGACCCATAAAACCTCCCGGCCATTGATTGGCTTTCGTAAGTAATTGTGGGTGATTATCGCAATCTCCTGGAAGTTCTGCATTCAGTCCTGGTCCTGTTTGTATTGATGAGGTCACTGGCTGGAGTGAACTTGATCCACAGCCCCTCCCTCACAGAAGGCTCTTCCAGAGCAGCACTAAAACTCTTGGGGGAAGCAGAGTGTGGAGGGAATTCACGCTGTCCCTGTTCAGACAGCTGCTGCAATATCTCAGTGTATTCATCTAGAAGCCTGCTTCAGACTGACCATTTGAAAAGAAAACCAGGAGGGACAGAAAGGACAGTACTTGGACTAGATCTGCCCCATCTATATTTCATTTTATAATTACTGGCCATTCTTATACCCATTTTACAAAACCAGAAGGATCTTGGAGCGTGATCTTTGAATTTTTTTAGGCGTTAACTTTTTATGCTTCACCATAGTGCTTGATATTAGTTTAATTTCTGTGTGAATGTTGCCTCTAGACCTACTTATACATCTCAGTTTGAATCTGAGTAACATTTCCAAAAGCACCTGACAGGTGTAGACTGATGTGTGCTCACTTTGCAAACGACTGGAGCAGTTTGAAATCTTAGCATTAAGTTTCTGCCCTGCTTAAAGTGTCTGTCCCTACAACAGAGCTGGTGGGCCAGGAAAGGTGGTCCAGCAGCTTCAAAGAGGGTTCAGAAGCTTAAATTCTTAAATTCTGTGCTGCAGAACACAGAATTTATACTTTTATTTCCTGTTTTAGGTGTTGAACTACAGTATAAATAATTGAAAACTGCATTTTTAAGTGTCAGTAGAACAAAGACTCTGTAAGCTGCTTAATTGGCAGAAATAAGTAGTTGTGCTTTTCGCCTTTTTTGGAAAAACTCATGCAAAATGTTGGTTTACTCTTAGATTTTTGCACTAGTTCATGATTTCAAAAAACAGAAGTAGCTTTGTGGCCCTTTGTTTTGCAGGGTTTATGTTTCTGCATTCCATTGCATTCCATTTTAGATATAAAATGTAAGCTGTCCTCTCCCCTTTGTTTGCAGCAACACCACCAAATACACATCTGAAGAAGCCAGCCCAGCTTTGGTGGAAGCACAAACATGTTTTATTCCTGCAGGATGTGCTCCCAGATATGGCCATGCCGGCTCATGGTCGTTTTGTGCCGGAAGAACTGAATCTTGTCATGTGGAGCTGCTGACAAAACTCCAGTGAGTTTGTCAAAAGCAATAGTGCCAGTTTATTATTGTGTTCATCTCTGAAGCCAGTGGGAGCTGCAGGTCTTTTTCTGCTGGGATCAACGGCCTCAGTGGGTTTTAGAAGCCAGGAGGTTTTGCTGGGAGCCACTACAGTGTCCCAGCATTGCAGCTCTTTGAATCACACACATTCTCAACTTAAACTGCATTCTAGTCTATAGCCTCTTATTTTCGAGATGATTTTAATTATTTGCATGTGCAAATTAGGCAGCATCCAGATAAATAGCATTTGTAGGTTAAAAAAAAATTTTTAAAAAAAAAGAGGAGAAAAAAGAGAATCATTCTGAATATGTGTTGCTGGCTAAATGTATCATACCTCAAAAGAATGCCCATCTTAAATGAGAGAACTGGATCCAAATTCCTTTATTTGTGTTACTACTCACATTTTGGGTTAGTGGCACTGCAGGCATTTTGAAGAATTACATTTAATTTTCCCCTATTTCTGCTGTCACTTTCATTTGTGCTGATGTATAAAAATACCTGTGCACTGGCCTGTTTCCCCCTGTTGCCAACAGGCCATTCTCCTCTCTAAGCTCAGCGTGACTGCGAGGTGATAGGGGTTAGAAACACCACAGGAGAACATGTCAGCTCCGTGCTGTTTATACTGAATTATTTTTAAAATCACTTACATATTGTAGCAGGTAAAGGATGTTTTTGCAGGCTCCTGCATTAAAAACTCTCTCCTTAGGAAACCATTCCACGGGAAGGAAGAATGTTTGGTGCTTGTGACCAGCGCTTCTGGTACAGACAAGAAACTGCTCTTGGTGGCTTTGTCATGGGAGTTAAATGAGGAGTGAAAGTTCAAACACAAGTGGGACAATCTCCTCGGTCTTGGAGATGCTTTGTGTGAAGGTGGTGCTCAGCTGCAGAACCAAAGCCTCCACAAATTCATTGCAGCAGAGGATTCCAGCTCTGCTTTTGCCCTGAATCCTCTGAGCCAGTGATTGCAGTGGCAGGAGCAGCAGAGCTTTCAGATATGCAAGACTAAACAGTTGATGTGGTCAGAACCTTCACTATGGTAATTTCTCATCAGCCCCACGTGCCACATTTTACAAAGAGAGCACACCTACAGAAAACAAAGGAGCCCAGTTTCACTTTTCTCCCCTCCAGGTCTGAAGCTGGGATAGATAATTAAGGACAGGGATACCAGGAGGCATGTGATGGTGGTGTTTGTTCTAGCCAGGTGTTGTCAGCCACAGTGCTTACAGCCTCAGGCCATCAACCACTGCTGTGTTCTTATTGCTGCACAATTCCGGGGCTGTGACAGGCAGCATCAACCAGAATATTCTGAATTAACACCTCTCATCTCTGGGGTGCCTCTTATCCCTCCTGTGCTGTGCATCACTCTGGACTGAAGGGCAGCACTTCTGGACAGCCCCCAGATATTCTGCTGGGTTTTCAGTCACACACATTTGTTGCTGCTGCAAAAACCTGGGAGAACTTAGTATATGAAAAGCATGGCTTATTTTTAAGGAGAGGTTTGTTTTTTTTTCTGTAAGAGGCCCCAGAGATTTGCTCCAGATTCGGACTGTCACCTGCTTGTGGTCAGAAGCCTGTTCAGAGCCACTTTGGTTGGGCCATTGTGAGGCACTTACAGGGTCTGTGCCACAGGAAGTGTCAGGCAGAGTGCACTGCTCTGGTCGAGCTGGACAAGAACTTTAAACTCAAAGTCGGGTATCAAGGCCAGGTAATTCAGGAGACAGCCCTCCTGACCCCCTGTGAAGTGCAGGTCCTGATCTAGGGAAAGGCAGGAGCACTTTAATCTGCTGCAGGGGCAGTGAACACAGGCCAGCCATGTTGCAGGCATGATTTTGCCATTTTTTATATGTATAATTGTTAACTCACCATGATGCACATACATTATTTCCAGAGACCTAAAGGTACTTTTAACTCAGGTGATAGTTCAGTGAGCAATGGTATTCACTACTCACTAGTACGTAATTCTTTTTTGTTTCAAAACCTTGAGTTTGAATTTTTTGTTGTTTGTTTGTTCTTCAAGTCACAAACAAATCTAATGGCAGGATGCCCAGGCTGTGAAAACACATGGTTGTAAACGTATTTCATCCAAAAGATTGTAGTCTCTCAGCAGCTCATATTTATCAGATTTTAAGAATATGGTATGTTGTCACCCAGTTTTCTTTCAGAAATATTAAACCCCAAATCCTGATTGTTAAATTATTTTGGAACTTGTATCATCTGCCCTTCTCACGTACATCATCTTTCCTCTCAAGGAGCATCTGACACCATAAAATAATCTTTGTAGCTACTGATTTAGACAGCACCAAACAAACCAATAAAAATGGAGTAGCTTGTTCCTTGCTTTGAACTTCAAATGATTGATTTCTGCTCTGGAATTCCCCCTTTACACAGTGCATGGGGCATAGGGAGTTTGCCCTTCTTATTTCACATTAATTCCTTTCTATGGATGTGATCTTAAGAAGGGCAAACCAGCAAGAAGATCTTAACTGCCTGCGAACTGTCTGACATCCTTCTCTGTTGATATTGCTCCTAGTTACAAACCAATGGAAAAGAGTGCAAGAGCAGAGAGGTGTTTAATAAATGAACCTGTCAGAGCTCTGAGTATGATTCACCTCACCTTACTCAGGTGGAACTGGTCAGGATCCTTTTTGTGAACAACAGCACCTGGATTTTATTTTTGTTATTGTTTCGAATACAGGTGAGATGAATTTCACTAAAGACTTCAGTACATCTACAAGTTAAATTCCATGCTCACTGTGCCTCTTTGAATCAAATTCCACATCATGAAGATATCATGATCAAAGTTTTCTTCCTGACTGGTTTTATTTCTATGTTTTCCATTATGAGTAAAGCAGATTTTTAGGAATTTAGTGGAAGGTTCCAGCAGATCCTAGATTGGCAAGAGCCTAGGTAAATAACCAAAGGTATGTTGTAAGCTAATATGTAAAATGAGTCAACAGTTTCATCATATGGTTTAGGTCTCCAGGTGTGTGGAGTTTGGTGAGGATAGATTCATATGCATAAATAGAAATATTTATTTTAGATGATTTATTCCTATTCTATCTCCTTTTTTTGAAGACAAATACTAGAATGCTCATTCAGTGTCTTAGCATATTGTTTTGTTTTTAATGGAGTAGATGTTCTTGCTTACAATATAAAGCAACTGATATGTGTTAATGCTCTCAGAGTTACTTAACAGGAGGAAAAATATAATTCCCGCAGCCACCCTAATTTTAGTGATTGGTGGTTGTTCCAAGTGCCCAGCTGACAGCCCAAGGGGCCTTTGTCTGTGCTTATTTGCAGAGCAATTCCCATGGGTGCAGTAGGGGTTTCCATAGCCTGGGAGAAGCTACACCGAGGTGGGAAGGGAGTTCAAAGGTACAAGGGAGAGAAACAAATTACAGGCACCTGGAGTTTGGGATGCTTGCAAGGCTTTTTGGGAATTAGGAGAATGAAACTGCATAAACCTTTTTCCTGACTGTGATTCTGGAGGTTTCTCCCCATGCATTTCCCACTCCCTTTTCAGAATTAATTCCTATACGAAAAGGCCACGTTTATGAGCAGTTTCAGCACCGCTGCCAGGTAATGGTTATAATTCTTACTGGGGAGCACACAGAGTGCTGCAGTATCGCAGAGACCACAGTGTGGCAACTGTGGACTTTTCAGAAATGTCTTCTGTCTGTGGGAGCAGGTCAGCTGCTGCTGCTGCTGCACAGCTCAATTCCCACAGCAGTCAAATGTCTGCAGTAGTCGTGGAGGGGGCGAGAGAAAATGTCTCCTTCGGTTTTGAATTCCCTTGGAAAGGGAAAAGGGTTCTTTTGTTTTCTCCGTGGGGTTTTTTTGTTGTTGTTGTTGCTGTTGTTGTTGTTGTTGACTGTCACAAATTTGCTGCTGCTTTATTTAATATGTTTGAGCAACAGCCCTGTTTGTACTTTGCAGTCGCACCAGAGATAGCAGTGAGCAGAATTCAATGCCTTGTATTAAGGATGGCCAATGAATATTTATGATAGACCTAGGGAGCCAGTAATAAAAATGAAATCGGCATGATGCCACTAGATCCGAATCTTTGATCTCTGTTTTAAGAGAAAATACAATAAAGCAGGGGATAATGGACTCATTATAATGGAATGGTTAGTTATGGTTACTTAGGGCAGCGTGAATAGGTGGCATTACATAAAGTGCTCTAGTCCAAGATTTACGATCCAGAAATGTGTTTCAGGCACGGAGTTTCTACAGAAAACATCGGTTTATGCTGTTATTTTGGTTTAGTCAGTCCAAGCACAAAGAATTAAAGATCCATCCCTTTCAGATACCAGGATGGGCTATGCTCTTGCCTTACTGGAGAGAGCAGAAGCATTAAGAACCAGCACGGCCCTTCTACTCGACCTCGTCCTGTGCTCCTGCTCCTCATCCATCACCCTGGGAGCAGCTGGAGGGAGGGCTGCTCACTGCAGAGGGGTGGGAATGAGATTCCCCTCCCTGCCCAGGCTGCCTTGCCAAAAACCAGGTGAGCAGGGATGCACAGGACAGAGGGGACAGCTGCCAGCTTGGCATCACCAGCAGGGTGCAGGGCTGGTGGGCGGCACCCACCTCCACCAGGAGCAGGGAGAAACTCCTGCAGGGTGCTGAGACAGCTCCCGGGAAGCCTAATGAAGGAGCTGCTGTTTGACAGGGACGGGGAGCAGCAGACAGCGAGCTATTTTTCTTTTTAATGGTTGCAATTACGTGCTTAACACCCCTGCCACCCTAAGCAAGACGCAGAGGAGGGTGGATTCCAGGCCAGAGATGAAAGCTGATCCTGAGGTCTCTGTCTAGCCAGGCAGGAGGAGGAAATGGAAACTCACTGTTTTCTGATCCGTTTCAAACTGATGTAATTTCTAAGGGACTCCATCACTAATGACATCTGGCAAGGGATTAGTCTGTAACGTGGCCCATCTCCCCCTTTTCAAGAAAAAGAAAATATATGCTATATTGAACTTCAGAAAACAGCTATTAAGCAACCACAGTAACTGCTTCTGATAGGATTTTTTTTTTTTTTGTCTGATGAGGATTTTACCCAGCATGTTTGGCCTTGGAGGAGAGCCTGGATGGTATTGCCAGCTGGAATTGTCAGAGCTGCTTTGTCTTCTGTCCCAGGAAAACAGAAGCCTGGCAGGCAGTCACTCTCGCTCTTATTTCATATCCCTGCTTAGTCAGAGTTGCCAGCCCCAAGCACTGAAAACCCTGAGTCAGGCCACAAACAAATCACGAGATTTGGCTTGAAAATCATGAGATTTTTTAATTGCAAGTAGTTTATTTGGGATTTCTCTGAGTCTTTAGAGCGCCTGTTCTTCCAATTTTATTTTACAAATGCCGGGGTTTGAAGTAGGCTTTGCTGAATTATGCATGTGTTTATTTACTGCAATAAAAGCCAGGTTCATTTACGGCTACCTGACCTCTGGAGTTCGTGGGGAAAAGGCCAGAATAGTTAAATAGTGTGTGATGACCAGGCTGCTCTGGAGTTGGTGATTGTCCTGAGGATTTTGAGCTTAATTTTCTCAGTGTCACTTTGACCCGTAGGCTTTTTTTTTTTTTTTTTTTTTTTTTTTT
>VZTX01003196.1:177-16341 GCA_013400915.1 Pardalotus punctatus | reverse complement strand
TTTTTTTTTTTTTTTTTTTACTACTTTTCTCCTCTTTTTTGCAAAAAACTTGATTTTTTGACTCCTTAGATGTCTGCAGTAGCATTTGTGTCCCATTAGCCCCCCACCCAGCAGGGCTAGATGCCTGTCTGCCTGTCTCTGCTGCAAAAGAAATTTAGATAACCTTGACTCTCAGGTCTTCCAGTTGGAAGATTCCTTACTGCTTCCAGGGGAACAACAAACTTCCCTTGAACCAGGTGTTTTCTCAGCTGTGACCAGTTAAAGGTTCCCAGCTCTAAGGTTCCTCCCAGGCCGCTCTACCGGGTGCAGTTTAGGCTTTTAAGAAACCAAACTCTTCTAAATATACAAATATTTGACTGTGGCTCTCTAAAAATGGAAATCTTTGCATTTAAACAAATGCTGGAAGCCCTGCACATCGTTGGGAAGCTCTTCTTTTACAGTTTTTTTTCAAAGGGGCTAAAAATGTTCCTGGAGAACGCTGTGCAGCCTGAATATCCTTGATTCTGCAAGGAGACCCATACTAACTAGGCTGCTTTTGTGAGGCAGAGGATATTGCAGTGGTAATTCACTGCTAGCAGTAAAGTGTGTGCTGGTCAGTAAATTTACCCTGGATGGCACAGGGGATTGTTCTGGTTAGATCTCCCAGTCTTTATTCAATTTGTCCTGGCTGTTGCTGGCATTTTGTGTAGTCATGATAATTCTCACAATGAAACCAACCATAAGGACTTAGAAGAGGCCATTTAAAAAATGGAAGTTGAACCATTTAAGCCATCCTTTTCCTTCATATTTAAGTATTCTTACAGTGAATAACATCATGGCTGGGAAAACCTCAGGTTTTATTGCTTGAGTTTGGATTTTGTTCCGTGTGTGGAAATGTTTTCCTGAAAAAAATACAAAAACACTGAAACAACCCAAAATGTCAGTCAGAGCAGCAAGTTTAGGGGATTGCTTTGGGTCTGGGGTGTGCATAGTTAGAAATGAGTAATTTGTATTGCAGAAGTCTGGGCAAAGCCTGGTACCTATTTGTGGCTGTGCAGGGCATCAGGTGAGAGCAGTGCTGCCTGTGTTTTAACTCAGTAGTAAATTCTAGCACACTGTGTACTCTAAGTACAGGTCTTTTACTTCCTTTTTTTTTTAATTTAAAAAAAAATAAGGTGAAAAAACCCAGGAAGTCAACTACTTAATATATACTTTAATTCATCATGTACTTAACCTAATTTTTAAACTACTAAAAATTTGAAACTGGAAAAACAATTCCTTGTCTTTTTAAACTATCTTTCTCTTTCCTATTTTTGCACATACTTTTTCCTTTTTCTCTATTTTCTTTTTCTGATCTTTAGCTGAAGAAAGACTTTATTTAGGAGCAGGAAAGGAAATATTGCTGGAATAATGTTTTCTTTTGATCTACCCAACAGTTTATGGCTTCTGTGTCTTAAGTTCAGTACTTTGATCACTATCTGTCTGTTTTGCTGCTAAGCCCTGTGCAGTGTGATTTTACTATTGAGCCAGCTGGGGCTCTGCCCCCTGCAAGAACCGTGAGCTAGTAAAATCAGGGGAAATTCAAAGAGGTTTCTCAAGCCTTCTGCATGATTCTCAGCTCTTAATTTCATACTGCAGTCCTGCCAGCTGAAAAGTGGCTGCTTTCGTGCCCCTGCTGATGCGGTGCCCGTCCAGCTCCATCTTCCAGCAGGGGCCTCCAGAGCCACAGGAGGTGGCAAAGCAGCACCAGGCAGCTGCAGCCCTGCACAAAGGGGCTCTTTCACACACGTTCCTGCTAGGAAAGCACATGTGCAGCTCAAACAAGTTACACTGCCCATCTGACTTGAGCAACAGCCACCCCGGGGAAGGCCATCTTATTTTTTTTTTTCTCTGAGATTGGTCAACAGATATCTTGCCCTAATGCTTGTTTCTGCCTCGGCAAGTGCTGTGTTTAGGCCCAGGACTTTGTTAATTTGAGATTTTTTTGTGGTGAGGAGGGCTGCTGAAGGACAAGGGAAGGGAACTGATGTCCCCTCTGAATACAGAGCTGCCTCTTGCCCCGAGCTTGCTGCACAGCGAGGTACCAGCACCGTGGGCACGTGTCAGTGCAGCACTGGGGACTTTCTGAGCATCACGAGCTCACTCCCATTTCGGGCTCCTCTCCAGAGGACTGAGTGACTCACCTTGAGAGAAGGAAAGTGGAAGCAGGACTTTGCATATGACAGTGCAGAACCTCGCAGGTTGGCAGGGTGCCCATTTTCTCCTCCCTAAATCAAGGAGTGTGCTCCTGGGCTTTGTGAATGAAAGATTTGTTGGGGGAAAGAAAAATGGTCTGAAGTCTTTAAAAAAAAATTAATTTATTAAGCTTGGCTTACTGTATAAATTCTTGTTCTGAAGTTGGTTTCTATTGGAAAAAAACATGCTTTTTCAAATTTGCTGAAATGTTGGCATACACGAAAAGAGTCGCTTCTTGAGTTGTACAGACTCCAGACACTCTTCCTGCTGGGTTGGCCAACTTGATTTGCAATGCCTGTTCTCCTGAAGGAGGATTTCTGGGTCAAGGTGGCTCCAAAATTCTGCAGCCCAAGGGGGTGATGCAACAAAAGACAAAGCAGAGGGACTGGCGTGGAGCACCCTCCCCTCCAGACCTGCCTGTGGCACCCCGGCACCGATGCCCAGCGTGGGCAGGGTGGCTTCCAGCTTCCAGGGCGGCGAGATGGATGCTGGCAGGAGACCTGGGATGGGCTAACCCCACACTTCTCCGGCACCTGCCCATGGTCTGCGGCTCTTAAACCAGTGGGATGTTTGTATCTGTCAAACCTGTGGGAATACGGAGCTGGTGACACTGGGAGGGACGGCCTTGCCTGGAGGGCGTCTGGCCCTGTCTGACACGGGAGGAGCACGTTTATCCCCAACATCCACTGTTCAACAGCACCTGCTTTGTTCGGGGAGAATCCCCCAGATGAAGACATTTTAAACCCACCTGGATGCGTTTCTTTGTCACCAAGGCAGGGGGGTCAGACTGGCCAAGCTCCCTTCCAAGCCTAACAACGCTGATTGTGTGAGCGATAAGTGCGGGAAGCACTCACCGGACAGCAGCGGCTGGTCCCCAGCCCCCCAACGCGTGCCGGGGGCTGCTTTGGGTGGGAGCCGGCCACGGTGGGAGCAGGACGGGGGCAGAGCGGTGCCCGAGCGGTGCCCGAGCGCTGCCCGGCCCCGCTGCGGTGCCCCACGAGCAGTGCCCCACGTGCGGTGCCCCAGGGCTGCTCCCGCGGGGCTGCGCGCTGTGCCGGGGGCCGCGAGCGCAAAGCGCCGTCTTGCCCCTCTCCCTGTGGAACATCTTTAATGTCGGCCAGCGCGCTGCCATGGCCACGGCCCGGGGGCGATGTGCCGCCTGTTTGGGCATGTGACCGCCCGCATGCGAGCCCGCCGCCGGGGGAGGCGCGGCCGCTCTTATGTAATGGGCGCAGGGGCTGGCTCCGAGCGCGGCCCCTGCCGTTCCGCAGCTCCTGCCGTTCCGCGGGGCTGGCTTTGCGTGGAGCGCGGCCCCTGCCGTTCCGCAGCTCCTGCCGCTCCCCGGCCCCTGCCGCTCCCCGGCCCCTGCCGCTCCCCGGCCCTGCCGTTCCCGCGGGGCCGGTTTAGCACGGCGCACGCATCCCCACGGCGCACGCATCCCCGCGCCGCCCGCGGGAGCCGGAGCTGCCCCTTACGTAACGCGGCGGCCGCGGGGGACAAACAGAGCCCCCGCTCCTTCCCCTGTGCCCCCGCCTCGCCGCAGGAGCGCCGAGCAGCATTTTATTTATGAACCTGGCCCTCTGCCGCTTGCCGCCGGCTCTACAAGGGGTGCTGCAGGCAGCAGGGGTGCCTCCCC
The DNA here is from genome assembly GCA_013400915.1 of Pardalotus punctatus. Lineage (NCBI taxonomy): Eukaryota > Metazoa > Chordata > Aves > Passeriformes > Pardalotidae > Pardalotus > Pardalotus punctatus. The sequence continues at coordinate 12,491 of VZTX01003196.1, read as the reverse complement.
GCGATTGGGGATGGGGGATTGGGCAGAGGATGCGGGCGGTGAGGTTTGGGCGTGCAGGTGGCCTGTGAGGAGTTTCCGTAAATTATTCTGCGTGTGACTCCCCGGTGGCGTTGTGCAGGGGTGCCTGTGTGCGGCTGCAGATGTTCTTCCATCAACCTCTCGCCTTTTATCCAGCTCTGCAAAAAAAGAAGGTCCTGTGGCTGTGGGGAGGGAAAAAACCACCAAATGTGGAGCGTCTGGAGCATCTTTAAATTGCAGCAACAATTTTTATTGATAACCAGCTGAGGAGCAAATTGACATAACAGGGCTGAAAGACAGAGAAGATTCCCCCATCCCCACCCTGCAGCATTCACCATTTCTCCAAAGTACCATTTGAAATCCCATCCTTCCTCCTGTGATGGAAGCTAATGTTCATTGTCTTGCCCTTGAAAAGAATAATAGTGCTGCCCAGGAGCTGTGAAGAAACCAAACCCTCCGAAATTTTGAGCTGTATTAAATCCCCCTTACTTTCTAAGGGCCAGAATATACTGCTTACAGGCAGTCTGATTGCATGGCAGTCAAAACATTTTCTTCTTAAACATTTCCCCTGCCACCACTACAGTGAGAAAATAGCCGTTTATAAAGCTGTGCTTGCAACAAACTCCAGCGCTGTTTGATAAGATCAGGTATACTGGTTGTGCATCTGGGGAATAGTCAACAAATAATATCACTTTATATGATACACATTCTATTTTCCTGTATTTATTGTATTTCCAAGAGGATGTTATTGTTGGAGTTGTTTTTTGTGTTAATAAGCATCAGAAAAATGGTGGGGTTTTTTGGTGGTTAAGAGATTTTTGGCTTGCCTTCTGTTGCTCTTCCACTGTTCTTTCACTTCACCTCTTGATATGCAGCAGACCTGTGTTTAAATATACATTGTGATGTATAGTTACGTAACCTTGTCTTGCAAAGCGCTGAAAAATGATCCCTGGCTTTATCTTCAGACTATTTTTTAAAAGTAACAGGTTTTGTGTATAATCTAGCACATCAAAAGACAGAGGGAGGCATGCTGCTGCTACATAAGGATCGTTTTCCACAAATCAGAACAAAAATAATAGAAATTATACCCCAACAAATATCATATGCTTTGCTTTTGCCAGCCAGTGAGTCTTAAAACCAGAGAGTATAAATATGTTTGCCAACGAGTGGATACTGAGTTGATTTAATGAGTTGGTGATGCAGTTGGTGACTGCTCATTATCATCGGAGAATTTAACTTGCTGCAGCATCTCAGAAAATAAATGAATACAGCTCAGACTGGACTGCGCTGTGAGTGAAATAAGAACTTTTTCTCTGTGCCGCTCTAGCAGTCTTTGGTTTTTCCTGCCTCATATTAGCCGTGTTGAGCTGTATTCCAGGTCCTTTAACCATCCGTTCCTGATCCATCCAAGGACAGGTAGGGAAGTGGCGGTGCCAAACCCTGCCTCTCGTGAGGAGAGGTAAACAGATTCAGAGGTCTTGACAGCTGGAGATTAACAACAGGCCTCCTCTCAGAATAAAGGGCCATTCTTCTGCCAAGCTGTGGAGAGGGAATATTAGGGCTCTGGTTATCATCTAACAGGCATTACAGGAGATAAAGGAGCTCCAAAGGTGTGGAAAGCTCGGGCTGCAGCTTGAGCAGGTCAGGTTGCTTATGAACGAGAGCACGTCAGGAGTTCTGCTTAGCTCTGCCTGTGCTGTGTTTGGTTGAATAAAAACACCTTATTCGGGTACCACTTATGAAAAGAAAACAGCAAAAATCTTCCAGTTTTGTAGCCTACATTTTGTAGGGCTTCATTCCTTAAATAGCAATGTGCCCTCAGAGCTGTGGGTTACTAGATACTGCAGAAGCACAGCACATAAATAATAACAATGAAATTTGTTTTATTTTGGAGTTGTTAGAAAATCAGTGTCCCCGTAGGGTATAAATACATTAGAAGAGGTTTTGTGTGTTTGCACTTCAAGACAAAAGTTCTTTATCCATAAAATACACAGCTACAGAGAAAACTGATTATTTTTTCCCTCCTTGGTGCAGAGTTTTAGAATCTGGTTCTGACTGCTCATGCTTTGCTGCTCTCGCGTGATTTTTACACAGTGCTGGAACTCGGAAATATATGCAGTGAAACTTTAAAACTTTGTTGAGTTTTGGAAATGTTCACCTGTTTGAAAAAAAAAAAAGAAGCCAACCTACAGAGAGTTTTAAAAATAGCCCAAGTCCTCCTGGAATTCAATTACAGCTGCCTGCCAGCTGCTTCCCCTGCCCGGGACGCGCGTTTCGACTTCCTCTGTTCCTCTGGATGTTCCTTGCAGGGGAGCAGCCCGTGTGACATGAGTGATGAGCAGAGAGATTGCGGTGAGAGGTGCTGGGCTGCGGCCCCCTGCCTCCCCTCCGTCCCACCTGCTGCTTGGGCTGTCCTTCCGCAGTCACGACCGGCGCTGTGCGATTGTTGTACAATGTGGGTACCGGCTGTGCGGCCACTGCTGCGACTGCCACTTTATTCTCGTGCTATGTGCAATGACTTTTTCGAAAGCTTTTTATTTAGCCCCTGTAGCACTGCGTCTTACAAAAAAAAAAAAAAAAACATTATAAGAATCCCATCTTCTTGAATCTGTATTCTGGCTGAGTTCACAGGCACGCATTATGTCCCCCATTTGCTAAAACACCGAAGTGCAGACCCTAAGCTAAACTGCAGGCTTCATTTCCCCTGGAAATATATGCAGATTGTAATATATTTGCCCATAAGTGCCTGTGCTGGATTCTCCTGTAATATGGACCTTGCGCTTAAGGAATTGTTTCCAAAAAAAAAGTGCAGGATCAGAGGGGAAAAGAAAAAAAAAAAAAAAAGGAAAAACACCAAAACTGTGCTTACTTATTAAATTACATGGACTGTCTTTTGTTGCATATAATTTTTTTTTTTTTGGTCTGGTTGCAGATGATTCAGCTGTCCAGTTCCAGGAGAACATTTTCCAGCAATGTAGTTTGGATGTAATCCTCTTTCTGGTCTTGTCCTGTTTTACCCCCATAGGCTTTCTGAGCGTGTGTGCCCATCTGTGTGTGGCAGTGACAGGAGCTTTCCACCCAGTCTGGCTGTCTGCAGGATCTCACTGGTTCTGTGCTGCCTGGCTCTCTTGGGTATCGTTTTACTCTTTGATTGGGAAGAATATGGTTTGAGGGTTTGTGGCAGAAATTCATTTACTAATTCATAGGGGAGGGAAGTGGGGGAGGAGAGGGAAGGGAAATAATTCTTTGGTACAGAACAACAATCCTCCAAGGACTTAGTTACAGTATTTCTTGTAAAAGTACAACGTGTTTGTTTTCAAATCATGTAGAAAATGCAGTGATTCTGTGGCTTAGGCTGTTGCCTGCTTAGCACACAGCTATGATGCAGATACAGCTGTTCTGAGCTGAGCAGTCCCTGCTTGATGCCTGGTCCCACTGATTTCAGGAGACAATTCTTATTCACAGGTCTTCACATAATATGACATGGCTGCCTGAGAACTGGAGACATGAATGCCTTGTTTGATTTGAGATTTCTCAGTGATTTTTAATTTTGGTGCAGAGATCCCAGCAGAACTGATTTTAATTAAGAACCTGATCCATAGCTCTTAGATTTAATGATGGGATGTGCCTGCTCACAGTGTGCAGTGCTGCCCTGCCTTAGGGATCTCTAGGTTAGCTCCATATTAACCCATTTCAGGAATTTATTTCACAAGCAGAATTTTACAGCTTCCCTTTCTGGTGCCATCTTGTTTCTTGTTGTCTGAGGTTCCTCTCCACAGTGGTGCTTGGATGCACCCACAACCTCTTATGAACTGAGGTCAGATTGGGTGTTAAAATTGAGCAGTTCTTTGCTGTTTGATATATAGATTTTTATTTTTTTTCATCCTAAGATTTTACTTTAGGCTAAAGGTTGATGCTTCCAAATTTTATTTTTAAATGAGGCTGATACCTGTGTGATAGAAGTGATGAAGCTGATGTCTGAGAAGCAGGAGTGCTCACAGCAAGTCACTGGAGCTGACAGATTTCAAAGGGCTGTAGCTGGTTGTGTAAGCCACTAGCTTGGATGGTTTGATGTAATGCTGTTTCCAGACACTGTGGGGACTGCATGTGCCAGTGCTGGGTGTTGCCAGACAGAAACCACAGCAATTCACCCTCAACGTAATTACCACCTACAGCAAGGCTAGCAGCTTTTAAATGAGGAGGAGTGGGATTCTTTATCTAGGAAAACACCAAGGAGTTTATGTCTTGCTGTAAATCCACTTAATCTCTTCATTAGAAGGGCAAGGAATAGTGACAAACCTCAGCCAACACTGCGCATAATGAAGTATTTTTTAAATACTCCCTTTGATGTTAAACTGTAGCACAGGCAGAATCCAGAAAAATCAGGTGGCGTTTCTTGCAGCTCATATAGCATTAGCAGTGGTTTTGGACATGCAGCATAGCTCTGTTACATGGGAGGCTTTAATGTGCATTTAGAGTACTTCCTTTCCCTCTACCTGGATACTAAAATTAATAATATTGTAAGTATAGCTCTAGCCACCTACAGGCCTCTTTTGGATGGCTGGTTCCTTAAAATACACAGCAGCGTTGTTAGAGGGGAAAATACCAAATAAAAAATTTGTATTTAATTCTTTACTTCCTTTTCCTACCTACTTTACTAATTCCTCTCATTAATATGTTAAGAAACGACTTGTCTTTCAGCTGTAGAGGTTGTTTGTGTGTGGATGTGTGGGGATTGTAATCCTTCACGGAGTGCAGACATGCAAAACCAGATGCTTGGGATTTGATTGTTTTGCTGTGCTGGTAGGAGTAACAGATCAGGGGGATGTAAGGTGGCTTCCTTTGCACCTGATCCAAATCCCATTAAAGCCACTAAAAAGATTTCTAATGTTATTAGAGCCATGATGGGATCACTCCAGCCGCACTTTCCTTGTTCCCGTGCTGACAGCATTGCCTGCTCAGTGCTCCCGCTGGGATCAGTCATAACAAGCAGGAAGTTTTCCACCTTGCCCACCAGGAAACTGGTTTTTACCTGTTTAAAGGTTTCCAGTCACTGTAGCTGCTCCTCACCATTACAAAACCTGGGTGGCTGTAGCAGGAATGTGGATGGGGAGAGCTGCAGGGGACCTGAGCCCCCCCAGTGCTCTCCAAGGAGCCAAGGGGGCCCTTGGCGCTGGGTTCCTTTCAAATCTGCCTACTTTGTTTGCAGATAGAATCAATTACTTTGCCATTTATGTGATCTATATTATTCCTTCTTGTTACCATGGGCACAAAGAAAGCCTGATATTGAAAAAGTGGTCTCTTGTGGCACAGATCTAGGGTTTCAGTCATTTGGATGAAGGGACTTTAGTTTTTGCTTGTGCCCTTTTTGATTTGTGCCACGAAGGCTGAAAGAAGGTTCTGTGCTGGTGAAAACTCAGGGTGCCTTCAGTAAAAATTTATTGCAGTGTAGGGGAATGCACCCACTGCCAGGAATATTTGACAGAGCATGAAAGGAGTCCACTTTGCTGTGTGGGGTAGGTCTGCAGAAAGCTGCAGGGGTGCCTGCTGTTTTCTTGTGGAACACTGCAGGTATGCACGTCTGTGTTCCGCTGAGTCTTACACTCTGAATGCCCCGTCTGCATCCCACATCACCTCCAGCTTCCCTGACTGCTTCCTAGCCTGGAACTTGCAGCTCTCCTAGCGTGTTGTTCAGCTCTCCTGCCTCATGGAAGGGTTTGGCCATCACAGCTTTGTGATAAATGCATCTATAATCTTGTGGTTGGAAGCATCTTAATTAATGTTGTAAGAGCCAGCTATGAGCGCTGCTTTTGATCTGTGTGAGCTCCTGGCTCTGGAATAGCTGAAATGATCATAAATCTCCTTGAGATGGATTTTTTTGTCCCCTGAAACGTAACCCCAGCCTCACCTGCACCTGAACTTCTTTTGTGTGTAATTTAATACCAGAAGCAGGAGAAAGCATCTCAAGTGATTTCCTGTGCACCTTTGCCTCCAGGTGAAGGAGGAGACAGAAGCATTCAGTGCCTGAAAAATGGCTGGCTGTTGGATCAATAGATCAGATAGTTTGGTGAGAGGGAGTGAATATCTTTTGCCGCTATTAGAATGGTATGAAGCAGATTTTCTTTGCTCACTGGGACTGTCTGTCTGATGGGCACAGTGGTAGTTAGGCCAGGAGATGGGCTTGCAGTTGTAAAGCTAAAAAATCTCTGGCCTCTCTCGAGGCTGAGGGCATTCAGCAGGCACACAGCTCACTGCCCAGCAGGCACAGTCAGCATCTGCCCACAAAGACCCATTGCTCTTTGGAGGATATGGGAATACATTTTAGTATCTCATGTGAAAGATCTGTCCTTTAATGCAGTCATATCAAAAACCTGTGGTAGTATTTACAGAGTAACTTGCACTCTTTAAGGGAAAATTTTAAATAATTGCGGTTTTTTGACTCTGCATCTTCTTTTGCCTGTGCTGCGTTGGCTCAAGTTTGGAGTCCTAATTTAGGTAAAACTTTAGGTAGGAGGGCAGTATTCTGAGGCAAGCTGCCTACTTGCAGGTCCCATTATCGTCACTGCGAGCCAAGGACCGCAGCATCCTTCAGGAGCTGACTGTAAATGAAGGCCCGCAAGATCTGGCCGTGTCCTCTCAATCCTACTTGTGTCTTTTGTCTTAGGATAGAAAATTTATATTTGCATGTCACAAAGCAGATCATAATGGTTATCTCAGAGCGCATTGTTATTTTGCAGTGTTTTTATGAGGCTGGTAGCCTAATGCTGCAAAGTTGTTTGCAATGTTAAGCTTCTACACCTAAAGCAGTGAGGTATCCATGGTAACTGTCTTGCCTGTACACAGTCCCTCGACTGCCTTTTCACACAGGTCAGAGCACGCACATTCCCAGAAACCGACTCAATTTAGTCTGCCTTAAACATCAGGTAATTTTAAAAAGACACTGGCTCTGAGTTTTTTCTATTTTTTTTCTTTCCTTTTTTTTTTCTTTCCTTTTTTTTTTTTTTTTTTTTGTTAGTAGAATTTCATTTTAATTAGCCATTTGAGCATTCTGCAAGTGAAAACAAAACAAAACACCCTTGCCACTGTAAATATGTCTGTTCCTCAGACCTATTCAAATTAAACCTAAGTCTTGTGCTAAAAATATTAAGGGCTTTGCAGCAAGCAAATTCTAAATTAAAGTTTCTACTTAGCACTGCAGAAACATCCTAATGTGAAGTTCACAATAGCACATTTTCATCTAGGACCTCTGTCAGTAAATTCAGTTTCCTTTGACTTCTCTTCTGGGTGAGTCCAAGATTAGACTCTGAAGATTATTTTCCTTCCTTCCCCATCTTCTTGTTGATTTGCAGAATATGTGTTCATTAAGATGAGTTTCTGTTCTTATCTATAATGATTTTTTGCTGTTGTCTGAGGTACTTATCTGCATATACCAAAGCCTGAGGAAAATTCTCTGCAGAACCAGATGCCGTGCTTGGAACTTTTTCATCTGCCAGTTTGCTTCCATCTTAAACTTCTCCTGTCCTTTTTCTTTGGACGTCATTTTGCTTCATCCTGGTTTGTCGTGTCAGTCCCAATGCTTTTGGTACAGTGAATCATCAGGTGTGCTTCTGCTGAGAGTTTGGCTTAGTGACTCAAGTGTGGAGGAGAGGGAAAAGGCTCATCTTTTAACCAGATGCTTCTTTCCCAAATGCTCACTTGCCCTTTTCCCAGTCTCCTCCAGAGCTGCTTTGTTAAACAAGAGGCATGATTGCCAGAGTTACTGAGGGGCAAAAGCTACAAATCAAGTGTCACATGCATTCTAATGTGTCCTTGGTACAGCCAGGGGACAGGGAGGAAAAAGGCAAACTCAGAGGGGACAAGGAGGAAGAAAAAAAATGGAGGACAGCAAAGCAGGAGAGACAAAATCCAGATCCTCTCCTGGTCTCCTGCATCATCCCTTCTGCACTAAATAAATCTGTCAAGCTTTTGGCTGAGTCTCAGCAGCTCATGGTGCCACAGTTAGAATACTAATTCTTGCTTCTGCATACAGGGAATTCTAGGCCAGAGAGGGACATTAAGTATGTAGGTGGAGGCATCTGGGTGACACTCAGTCCTTTGCAGTCAAAAAGCCATTTCATCATCAAGTGGACCCACAGGGAGACAGAAGGGCACTAATATGTATAGGAAACCAATTTATGTAACAAAGCCTTTGCAAAGTGGTAATTAATTAAAGGAACTAAATAATGGTGACGTTCTGGTCAGTGTTACTTAGGGCTGAAATGAGGGATCTGGTGTTCGTAGGCTGTCATCAGAACTGAGGAGTCTGATCCTGTGGCTGTCTCTGCCATGCAGAGACATTCTGTAGTGTCTTAGAGGGTGAGGTGCTCTGGGCTTTGCTGGTACAAAACAGAATTCTGAGTCGTCTGTGGGAGTGAGAGGGAGAATTTGGAGTTACCTGGCTGATCACGAGGGTGTGTACCCAGCTCCACACCAGCAGAATGTCTCACTGGAGAAGGGAGCTTGGAGCTTCTCCCGAAGAAGCTGCCTTGTGTTCAAAAGCCGGAATGTTTCTACCTGCCATTGTTTTCATATAAACCAGTAGTATTTTGCCAAGGATATTTATCAGATGGATGAAATGCAGACCTTTTTCACATTAGGCTTTTAGGAATATGCTCTCTTGCTGTGGCAATTCTCTGTTTAACTTGTTGGAGTCAGGGTTCCAGCTGATATTTTGGGTCACTGGAGTGCTTTGCGTGTCTCCTCATCACAGATTTTATAAAAACTATTTCTCTCTTGCATCTACATTGGGTTGCACTGTTTTTGGGATCCAGTACAAATAGTCTTGGTACACTTAATGTTCTCTTTTAAACACATGTGGATTGCTAAAGAGGGTCAGACCAGAGGATTAAGTGTGTTTCTTGCTGTGTGGCCATCACCAGATGCTTCAGAAGGTCTAAGAACCCCCACTGTAGACAGACTTCAAGTTTTCTATTCTTCCTGTAGTCTTGGGATAATCCTTAACAGTAAGATCATAAATCTGTGGGCCCTAAAGCAAGAGATTTTGTCTTCTTTCCCATAGTTGTTTTTTTAACATTTGCTATTGTAACTGGTTTTACTTGCTGTCTATAGAAATGCCCAAATCGTCTTCTGAGTCTTGCTGAATTCTTGGCCTTGGCGACTTCCCATGGCCATCTAATTATGTGTGGGCTAACAGTTATTTCTTTGTCACCTTTTCATGGACCCTCTTTACATTCTGTTCAGGGCCACTTTTTGGGTGGGAGGAGAAACAGGAATTCCTGACCTCCCCACCTCCACCCCATTCATGCTTTGCTGTACTTTCGCCACATCTTTCCATTTCTTCTGAACAATCTCAGTCTATAATACCGGTCCTTTTCCACACCTTTTTGTGCTCCCAGCACTTCTCTGAGCCTTCTGGGAAATGGCAGCCTGTGGAAAACACAGGACTTAAATGAAACTGTGGCACTGAGCTAACATAGAGCACTGATTTTGTCTATACCATTTCCCACCCTACTCCGTGTTTTCACAAGGCTTTTTGCTGCATTCAGAACAGAGGATTTTACCAATAATCAGAATAGCCCGAGCAGTGAGTTACGTAGCACCTGAAACTGTTGGTGGGTTTTGTTTTGTGTTCATGAAAAGCACGGACTGGGTTCCATGCCTGTGCAGTTTAATTCCTGGTTACTGGGAACGTAAAGTTCATCTTGGTTTTCCTAATGCTGCTGAGCCCTGATGTTGGGATGTTGCATGGCATTTATCAGATGTCAGGAATGGGAATATCAGTACCCTTGAAACACAGGAGAAAAAAAATGCTGTTACAGGACTTCCAGAGCAGGTTTCCTGCAGGCTCACAGTCAATCTATGCTGTACTTAACATCTCTAAAAAGTATATGACATTGTATTTCCATAGCTACATGCTGTGCATGTAGGAATGTTCCAGTGATAATATATTTCTCCTTGGAAGCAATAGACGTTCAGGCATTATAATGGCAACAGCTTCATAAGAAATATATGCTAAAATCTGTTATGGTGAAATAGCTAATGCACATGTGCTGCAGTCTTATCTGGGACATAAATAACTCAACCATTTTAGCAAATATTAAATATAAAGGGGCAATTTAATATTATGGGTGAACAGCTTGCATATTAAATTTTATATAAACATGAATCTGTCTTTTAGTAGTGGGAATTTGAAAAGCTGAGACAGGCTTATGAAAATGTGACTTCATCTCCCTCTTGTCTGTACCTTTGTACAGCTGATTTAATTTCAAACAAATTTTGGTCATTTTTCAGTCAGTTGTAGAGTGGCTTCAATGTTGTTGTTTTTTTCTGTTCGACATAGAAGATAACTTTTTCCTGATCGTGGGAAATTTTAGCATTTAGAAATTGTTGTTGCTCCTGAAATAAGATGACAGCTAAGAAGCTATTGAGCTCTGATGTGACAGCCAATATACCTCTGAAAGTTATTAAAAACAAAATGTTACTCTGTTAACAACATTTCAGTTTCATGCAGCAACTTTGGCTAATAGAATTAGTTTATGAACCTTCTGCTGCAGTGTTGCACAAAGTCAGAATTATTTCCATGGCAGTCTTCAAAGGATGTTACTGGGTTTATTTGTTTGAACTGATGAAATTTTAGACTCCATGAGTGGAAAGCTAATATTAGCCTCTAATTTAAAAGGGAGGATTGAGAACTGCTTTGGAAACATAGAGGTTTTTGCTAGTGAAAGTTGCCTTCAAAAATCAGAATGTCTGTCTGTCATTTGGAAGAGGAGCTCTGTTATAGAAAGTTCAGATATGCCAGGAAAGACCAGCTCCAGCACCAAGTCACTGCAGGTGTGTGAATCAGTGGGTAAAATTCAGGATAATCCTGGAATGACCCTGGAGAGGTGCTTCGCCTGCTCACTTTTTAATGACATTCATGGGAGTTGAGGTGGCTTGGCCTAGCCCAGGGTCTGAACCAGGACCTGAGTCCTGATTCCTTGGGAATAAATCTGCCAAAGTTTTGTTTTCCCAGCCTCCTGAGGGAGGAATTCAGCCCTGGGCTTATGGCAGAGCCCAGCTCCTCTCTGTGGCAGCACAGCTTTTGCCAGGGCAGAAACAAGAGCTCAGATCTTCAAGGATGTTGTTTTAGTCACAAGATTACACATTTCTCAGACTTTATCGAGGGGTTCTTTCCTTCCAGGGTGGCCTTACCTGTATTGCCATTCATTCTTCCCTACTCGGGGTGGATTTGTGTTTGAGGAAGAGGAGATGTGGCTCCTTGTGGTGACAACCAAGTGTCAGCAACTGTGTCCTTGCTGAGAGTCAGCAGCAAGGATCTGCCAAAAATCAACAGATCTACCAGGGGAGGTTGCTTAATATTTATTTGGTATTTGCCACCTCTGGCAATCAAAGTCATGAGTCAGGCTCCTAGAAGTTATGAAACTACTTTGGTTTGGTTTCTTAACAATCAAAACCCCATCCACATATTTTAGGGGGTTTCTTTTCTCTTTTTCTCTTTTTCTCTTTTTCTCTTTTTCTCTTTTTCTCTTTTTCTCTTTTTCTCTTTTTCTCTTTTTCTCTTTTTCTCTTTTTCTCTTTTTCTCTTTTTCTCTTTTTCTCTTTTTCTCTTTTTCTTTTTTCTTCTTCTTTTTCTTCTTCTTTTTCTTCTTCTTTTTCTTTTTTCCTGGCCTTCTGGCTCTGACCACACAGATTTCACATTTCCAAGCACCATTCCCAGGACCAGGAACACTACAGATTAGTTTGGTAGTGGGGTGGTGGATTTTGGTTTGGACTTTTTTTTTTTTAATGTGAACTGGAATTCTCCTACAAGCACAAAACTTTAGGTGCTGAACTTCAGGTGCCAGCTGTCATGAAAAAGATTATACAGCTGGGAGAGCTGACATGAATAGAAAATTCCCGATCAAGTTTACTGGAAATTTATTCAAGCTTCTTTTTTTTTTTTTTTTAACTGGTAAACATGAATTATAAATATTTTCAAATTATCCCTGTCAAAATAGATAGCTAATAAAGCACTAGACTTGTAGTGTTGTCTAACTTTGTTCTACTTTTCTGTTAGTCTGAAATGCCACCTAATTGCATAGATGTAGTGAAATCAGTGCAGCTGCTGGCTTTGTTCCAGGTGGGAATTGTTCCCCTCTGCTTAGAAAAGGAAGGAGGATGCTTTGTTTTCCTTGCTGTGCTGTGCAGCACAGAGCGAAGGGAGATACGGATGGATGGATGGATGGACAGATGGATGGACGGATGAATGGGTGGATCATGGGTAGGTGGATGATGGATGGACGGATGGATGGGTG
>VZTX01003195.1:134-29345 GCA_013400915.1 Pardalotus punctatus | reverse complement strand
ATGACCCAGCTCCAAAGAATGACACAGCCCCCAGGAATGACCCAGCCCCTAAGGAATGACCCAGCTCCCAGGAATGACCCAGCCCCAAGGAATGACCCAGCCTCAAGGAATGACCCGGCTTCAAGAAATGACCCAACCCCAAGGAATGACCCAGCCCCAAAGAATGACCCAGCTCCAAGGAATGACCCAGCTCCAANAGGAATGACCCAGCCCCAAGGATTGACCCAGCTCCAAGGAATGACCCAGCCCCAAGGAACAACCCAGCCCCAAGGAATGACCCAGCTCCCAGGACTGACCCAGCTCCAAGGATCGACCCAGCTCCCAGGAATGATCTCCATCTCCACAGTGACACCAGAGCTGTCCCCCAGGAACTCTTTGACCAGCAGATGTGCCCAGCAAGCTTTGCCCTGTGGGCACATCTGCACAAGGTGCAAGTCCTGTTCTGCCCCCCCTGTCACCAGAAGGACTGGGAGTCTCCCAGGAGAGCCGTGACCAGCTCCAGCACTGCTGCCGCACCTTCCAGAGTCCATTCCCCAAGAGGAATAAGCAGGACGAGAGCCTTTCCAATGATGGATTTCTCTCCTACAATTCCCATGGTAAGCTCTGTACATCAACAATTTCTCTCTCTTCCAATCAGACACAAGCCATACGTTCATTTCTCAGTGGATTTGCACGTTTTTGTCCTACTTCCTTTGCGCAGGAATTCCATTCTTCTGCACAGGCCGGCTGAGCAGCTTCCTGCAGCTTTTCCTTGGCATTCATAATGCAAACCAGGAGTCAGCAGTCACCATATTGCTGACCTTGCAACCTTGCATGGCCGGCCCATCTGCTCCTGGACACAAAACAATGATGTTTAAATCACACCCTCCCTCCCGGCTGTGAGGGACAGAGGAACCAGCAGCTCCCGGGGTGAAAACACTTTTGCAATTCAAGGTCTTAATTTACAGTGGGAGTGCTGCCACGTCTTAAAGCAGAGTTTGAAAAGCAGCATCCTGCAGCCCAGGTAACAGCCTCACATTCTTCTTCCCCTTTGCCTGACCTCATAAATCTTCCAGGAGAAATTTCCATCCAAATAGCCGTGCTCCCACAAACATTTATGCCAAGTCACACTTGCGCCAAGCCGTGTCGCTCCACAGAAAAGCACTGCATCCCAAATATTGCATCAACTCCGGCTCTGGGCCTCCAGAAGGGTGAGCATTTCTTTATTGTTAATTAACTCTTTATATGACGTGGCATTTATTTCATTCTCTCACTGAATGTCACTGTCCAATTAGCTCATCCCCCAGGAACGGGACCTAATTAACCAAGACAAGCAAAGCGAACTTCCACAACCTTCCTCTTCTGTAAATAGGTTGCTAATATGTAATTACTCAGCAATTACTACCTCATTAAAGCTTGGATAAATATTCCTTCTCCCTTTCTTGGATTTATTTTTAAAGAATTTTCCACTTAATCTCTTTGGATTTTGCTTGTTGCAGTGCCTCAGAAATCCATGATCTACGGGTTGGATGTGGTTGTACATATCAGTCCCTCTCTTGCCATAGATAACAGACATTTCTGGGGCAATGGAAGCTTTCCAGTGGCTGAAGAAAAGGAATTCCAGCCCACATCTGTGGCTGTGACATCCTCTGGAGAGTCCCACAACCGTCTCCCTTCCCAAAGCGGCTGAATTCAACTTCCAGAGGCAGGAACCGCACAGAAAGAAGGAGGTTCCTTTCCATTCACTTCCTGCCCCCTGAGGGCCTGATTTGGTTGAAATCCAACAATATCCCTCCTTCTTTTCCTTATAATTTTCCCAATTGCATGTTTGAGCTGTTTCAGCAGCAAAGGACCCGCTGTGCCCTCACTGAAACCCAGCAGCAGAGCTGGATCTCTGTCAGCTGGGCCATCCCTGCTCTGGGATGGAAATCCAGACCTCCCTGGCCCAACCACCCCGACACTGCAGAGGACAGAGGGGAATGAGTGACTCTCCCTGAGCTGATGATTGCAAACAGCTCCTTTTCTTTGATAGTTCTTCCACAGGTAGCGTGCTCGCAGCGATGTTTTCCACGGTGCCTGATTTGAAACACAGAGCTGAAGGGTCGTGAGATGAAAGGGAAGCATTAATCTCTTATGTTGGCTCAGCATCACAATAAATTCCATCCCTTGATTGCTTTCGCTCGTGGCTGGAGGTCAGCATTTTTGGGGAGGAATTCTCCAGAAAAAGACATTGTAGTGGGGGGGAGCGCTAAGGCAGCTAGGGCAAGGATTTTTCCATGCTGGTGCTGAGACACCTGCGAGTGATTCCATGAATATCCCAGCCTTCCTCATCTGTGTCACACCGAGCTCCTGGGGAATGGGGTTCAGAAATCACCAGAGGCCTTGAAGATCACCTCTCTACAGGGACATAGGTCTGCAGGAGGCCAAAGACACAAGATGTGTGATTGTGTGTTCAGGAAATGACTGGGTGTGCGCTCAGTGCTGCGGTTCAGTTCATGTGGTGGTGTTTGGACAGAGGATGGACTCAATGATCTCGGTGGTCTTGTCCAGCCTTAAGAATTCTATTGATGCCTGATCATTTTTTGTCTTTTTTATATCTTTTTATACATTCTTACACCCTTTCCCTTCCCTTGCACCCTTTACAAACACTCCTTGTACTTTAGCCCCGCGTGTTTATAAATCTTGTAGTCTGACATTTAGCTTAGCTTGGGGGTTTTACAAAGTGAGAAGACCAAACACTCACAGCAGAAGGCCAAGAGCTCTAAACTGTCTCAGAACTAGAGGCTCCAACCTTGGACAGAGCCTTCTCTCTGGAACATATTTTGTAAACTGTAGGCTGTACTCTCATTTGGGGGGGGGTAATTAAAATAGGAAGACAATTACATCATTTACTAAGTTTCTTATTGGGGAATTTTAGGTAGATAGACTGATTTATGAGGCCCATAAATTGGTACTCGTGTAGAACTGGATGTGCTTCTCAGCTTGTTTCTACCTTTGATGAGTTGAGCACCTAGGATCCTATTAAACCAAGATAATATCCTTTTTCCCTTTTCCGCTGTGTCTGCTTCCTATTTCTACTAGCCGAAAAGGCAACACTGATGATTTTCAGTGGACGCCAAGAAGAAACAAGAGGACTCCCCTTCGGGGTCACCCCACTCCTCAGGGATGCGTAGCTCCGCTCAGGAGCCCCAGGATGGAGCGCTGCAGGCAGCAGGATCAGCCCCGCTCGGCACAGCTGGTGATGGAGATCCCAGTTTTCCTGCAGCACAGGAATGGGATCTCAGAGCAGGATGCACGGAAAGAAAAGACCATTTTGAGGATGCTCCTACCTAGCAGTGACTGATGACCCAAAGCGCCGGGTGTGAACTCGGGCAGAGGCGTGACGGGAGGAGGCACCAGCTCCCCTCACCACTCCATTTATTTATTACCATTTTGCTATCCATTTTCTCCTGATGGGAAGCACAGCCATCCGTGGTGATGCAGAGCGTGTGCCTGCCTGCTGCTGGTGTCGCTGGGATGGCAGGGTCAGAGCGATCAGATCTCTACATATGTTATTTCCTTGTTCTTCAGCTTAATGGGGCGTTCCACTTTATTATTGTATTTTTTTTTTTAATTTTATAAGACATGTTTCATTAAATCTGAATTATGGCAATTCAGGGAAAGAAATTAGCCCATTAAAATTATAATGAAAACATCTTACGAAAAAAAGGCTGTCAACTGCCATTTCTGCTCTGCTGGGTGAGGAAATAAGGAGGAGAAAGAAATGTGTTGTCACCTGGGAGAGCGAGATTTTCTCTGGGAACAGAGTCAGTGGCAGGCAGACCCAAAGGGCTCCAAGGGGTTTTTCCACCCAAAGGTCCATTGGAGGTCTTTCAGAAGGGCTGTGAGAAAAGAGGAGCTTTGTCCTCCATTCATGGTTGGTCCCATTTCCTTCTGACCAGCAGGACAGCAAAGCCAAGCCGGGAATTTCCGCTTGGATTTCCCTCTTGAGACTTGAAGGGATGGGCAAGGAACTGCAGCACCCTGGGCTTTCTGGAAGGGAGGCAGTTCATCCTGGAGAACAATCCCAGGCCTGCCGGGCAAGGGAAGCAAGGAATGCCCCCAGAGCCTCATTTAGGAAGGTTTTGCACTTTCCTTGGAAGAAATTTCTCTTGCTGTTGGCAGGGATGGCTCATAGCACCAGGGCCAGGCTCAGGTGCTCCCATACAGGGCTTTGTTCCTTCTGTGACAATGACATTCCCAGAGCAGGAAAGGGATTTTGTCAGAAATAAAGCAGGAAGGAAAATGAACTCCGTTAAGCTGCCTCATTGATGGTTGCATGGGGGTAGGAAAAGAAAAGCCAGCTCTATTCTCCAGTCCAATTGCCGGGTGATTCCTGCTGCTGTCCTAAACTCCCCACACCCTTGAGCAAAATTGTGCTGCATTTCTGTTTTCAGCAAGGTAGTGAAGGTATTAGCTGGAGGAAAAAAAATAAAAAACTCTGCCTGCAAGAGGATAAAGGTCAGCTCTGCTGAAATGAAATAGAGTTTGAAACTGCATGTCAATTAGACACACACAAAAGAAACTAATAAAATTAATCCACTAAACTGCAGAGCTGAGGTAAAGCAACCCTGTAAGATATATAGAAAAGGAGGAGGGGAGGGGCTGGTAAACAGGAAGAGAAGTGAGGAACAGGATAAAAGAAGGTACAGAAAAAGAAATAATGAGTAAAAGAGGAGATGGAGATAAATGGGATATTCATTCCCGAAAAGGTAAAAGCGAATGAGATGAGACTGGGATGAAAGGCAGAACCCAAACAGTCCAAAATGCACAGCTCTGCTGGGTCAGACACAAGAAGGGGGAAGGTTTCTCCTTCCTAGATAAGATAATTGTGTTAAGAGCTCAGGAGAGCAGACCTGTGCTTGTCACAGAGCCCAGTCTGTGTGTCACACCGGAGAGACACCATGGATCTGGCTCCAACCTGGAATCAACCTGAGATGGACCAAAGACGGCAAAATAAGTAAATCCTTGGATCAGCTTTAATTTCTACTGCCTAATTTATGTCTCAAAAAAACTGCTGTCACACAGAAGCTGCTTCTGGGTGACACAGCCCCGTGCCAGCCCTCAGTCTGTATCACACCAGAGAGAAACCATGGAGCTGGCCCCAACCTGGAATCAACCTGAGATGGATCAAATCCTTGNAATTGATCAAAGATGGCAAAATAAGCAAATCCTTGGATCAGCTTTAATTTCTTCTGCCTGTTTTATCTCTCAAAAAATCTACTGTCACAGAGAAGCTGCTGTTGGGTGACACAGCCCTGTGCCAGCCCTCTGTGTATCACACTGGAGAGAAATCATGGAGCTGGCTCCAACCTGGGATCAACCTGAGATGGACCAAATCCTTAGATCAACTTTAATTTCTTCTGCCTATTTTATCTCTCAAAAAATCTACTGTCACAGAGAAGCTGCTGTTGGGTGACACAGCCCTGTGCCAGCCCTCTGTGTATCACACTGGAGAGAAATCATGGAGCTGGCTCCAACCTGGGATCAACCTGAGATGGACCAAAGATGGCAAAATAAGCAAATCCTTGGATCAGCTTTCATTTCTTCTGCCTAATTTATCTCTCAAAAACACTACGTGGCCCTGAAACGCTCTCCATCATTTTCTTTGGAGGAGACTAGAGCAGGATTTGAAGAGGCAAACAGTTCAGCCGTGTATGGTTTGCTTTTCTGTTGTTGGTGGGATTTGTGGAAGCAGGTAGAGAGGTCAGGCAGACAGGCTTCAAGATGGCGAAGAAGGTTTTATTTACAAGAAGTTCTTTTTATACCCAGTAATAAACAATTGTCCATTGGCCAAAGACAATCCACCCCCAAAGACCTATTGGTTATGGCTTGTGCACCTCTAACACAAAACACAGAGATTAAGAAAGTACAGTTTATCTGTATTCTCCATGAGAGAGAAAGGAAAATCCTAAAACACTGCAACTACACCCATGTTTTTTTCCATCATTTAAAGCTCCCTTCATCCCAGATCCTCCCTTGATTTGGCAGCGCTTCTGAACACAAGCCAGGCTGTCTGGAGGTACCTTTGCCAGGGACAGGATCCCCCTCCTTGTGTTTCCACTTTAATTTTCCAGTTGGAATTGCTGCTGAGCTGCAGGGCATTCCCTGGGTTTAATGAACATCAGGGACCTTCCGCCTGACGCTTCATTAGTGCTTCCCACAGAGCCAGCCCCACACCAGAGTCATCCTGGATTTGTTCCACGCCTCGCTGAAGGATTTCCATATGGAGGGGCAGGCAGAGGAGCTGACCCTGAAAACGCGGAGTCTGACATCAAACGCGGAGCAGGAGATGTACGAGAGAGCAGCAGGGAATTTGGTGCTGTCAGAGCCTGGTGGCTCTGCTCGGGATGCAGGGATGGAGAGGAGGCCACGTGGCCAACGCCATCCTGAGATTTCAGAGCCCTCACCGAGGCTGTTGCATGAATTAATGGTGTTTCTCAAAGAGCTCCTACCCCTGGTGATGCCTTATCTGAGTTTACCTGAAACAGAGGCCAGGCAGAGTTAGGAGAATAAAAAGCAGATTAATTTATTAAAGGTGTTTAGGTGCATTCAGGGCAGGCAGAGCCCTCTCCAGAGGCTACATCCAAAATGGACCCCAAGTCATGAGGTCCTCACATTTTATAAATTCTGTCTCATTAGCATACTGGGCGTTAATTGTCTAATCACACCCTCAGGTGATGATGTCACCCACCCCGAGCCTGCTCCCCCAATTCACTGCTGTTTCCATGTTTTGGGCTCTGAGGCAGCGAAGTGTCCTTGGATTCCCACTCAGAGGAATTGTTTTGTCTCAAACTCTGGGAGCAGAGGTTTTTAGCATTTTATATGGAGCCTAGAACCGCACCAAAGCTACAGACACATGAAAAATAGAAGCTAAAAATCCTTGAGGCGTCACAGGCACATCCTCTGTGGTCAGCAAAACCCTTCCTGTGTGCATCAGCTGAGATGGGAGAGCTGAGGGGCTGCGGGATTCTCTCAGAGAGGTCCTGAACGTGGGGCTGGCACAAAGAAAGACAAAAAGAACACAAACACCTCGCTCCAAGAGGCAAACACCTCGCTGAGTGGCTCGTTAGGGGGAAAGGAGGCTGATTAAAGCTGGAATCAAAGAACAGCAGCATTAATGCTGTAAATACATGTGCAGAGTGTCCTGCAGCTTCGCTCTCACAGTCTGGTGCCCCGGGTTTCTGCTCTCTCTTGTAACAGGAGAGACAGCAGCAGGCTGATTAATAAATAAGGCTGCAGGAAAAACAGAGAAACACCTCCAGAGAAAGACACGGATTCACTTTTAACTCATTTCCATCATTTGCTTTCCCCCACAATGAATTTTGACACTGATTATTTTTTCCCCTTTTCCTGTTTATCATTTTGGAAATAGAAAGCTGCTGCTTTCAGAACAACTTCTTTCCAGTTCTCCCTTTTCCTTTTTCATACTCCAAACAAGGGAGCGAGCAGGTTCTCAGCTCCTCCAGTGAGGGCCGTGTTCAGTTCACATTTTCTAATCAAAATCTGGGAGATGTTTATCTGATTTCTGTCACACACCCTACCTGGGCTGAGGCATGTCTGGGGAGGCGTATCCATGACAGGAATCAACGTATTTTAATTGCAATGGCTTCCTCACCCTTTAATTTAAATTTGTGTTTTTTTTCTCTGTTAGAACTTTGTTCAGCTTTACCCTCGGATCAAGCCCTGGATCAACCCCAGGTTCCAGTCAGAGTAGGATGGATGTGTAAGAGGAATTGGTTACAATGGATGGGATATAGGGAAGCCCTGACACCCCTCTCCCAGGAAACCTGACTTGTGATGGAGGTTCTGTCAAGGCATCATCTCCTAGCAAATCAAAATCCGCAGTTTAGCCTGAATCCACGATATTTAACACCCCAAATGCAAAAGCATGGCCCATTATTTACTAACTCGGGCCATGTTAATAAAGATAATTCATAATTATCCCTGAAATAGTTCAATGCAAAGGTTCCCTCAGCTATAAACATATCACATTTCTCCTCTGTTTGATGGTCTAATTACAAGTATCACCGTCCATCTGAGTTAGAACTAGATTAAGGCTCTGCTTGCATTTAAAGTAGCTGTTAGCATTGCTTAATCGTTAGAGATGACTAATTGGCCATCACACTGGTGATGAATGAAGCTGAGACACGAGGCAGTGCATGAAAATCACCCATGAATATTGCCGAAAATCACCCATGAATATTGCCAAAAATCACCCATGAATATTGCCGAAAATCACCCATGAATATTGCCGAAAATCACCCATGAATATTGCCGAAAATCACCCATGAATATGGCCAAAAATCACCCATGAATATTGTCGAAATTCACCCATGAATATTGCCGAAAATCACCCATGAATATTGCCAAAAATCACCCATGAATATTGCCAAAAATCACCCATGAATATTGCCGAAAATCACCCATGAATATTGCCGAAAATCACCCATGAATATTGCCGAAAACCACCCATGAATATTGCCAAAAATCACACTAGAGGATAAAAACCCCGTGCACACCCACCCCACATCCTGTGAGAACCCCAAGGCTGACCTTGAACCCTCCAACAGCACTGGAAACCGGTGGAATTGGGTCCGTTCTGCAGCCAGGTGGGTTGGTTTGGATTTGTCACTGCAGGTGTGACAGGAGCCCTGTCCCTCTGCAGCCGCTCCCTTCCTCACCAGCAGCACCCAGCAATGATCATTCCACATCCCCCAGGTGAAATGTGGTTTATCCAGCCCCATGTGGTGCCCATCCCTCCTCCCTTCCAGGCCGTGTGTGGTTCCAGGTGCCGATTTTTTGTGGAAACGGAGAAAATAATGCCGTGACTGTGTCAGCTCCGTGCTGGGGATGTCCTGATTTCATCCGGGGCAGAGTTAAATTCTCCTCAGCAGCTGTTGGCGATGCTGTGGTTTGGATTTGGGATGAGAGTGGTGTTGATAACACACTGAGGGGTTTGGGGTTTTCCTAAGCTGTGTTTATCCTAAATCAAGGAGTTTTTCTTGTCTCGTGCGCTGTCAGTGAGGAGGTTTGCAGGAGGGACTGGGAGGAGACACAGGTGGGACAGGTGACCCAAAGTGGCCAAAGGGACATTCCACACCACAGAACGTCCTGCCTGGAATAAAAACTGGGAACAGTGGCCTGAAAGGGCTGATCCAGGTTTGGAATGGGAGCTCTGGCATTCATCAGTGGGTGGTGAGCAACTGCATTGTTTTTTTTCTTATTATTATCATCATTATTATTATAATTTACCATTGTTACCTATTTTGACTTCATTTTTTATTGTTAAACTGGTCTCATCTCAACCTACAAGTTTCACTTTGATTCTCCTCCCCATTCCACCAGGTTTCAGGGGCAAAGAGGGGGTGCTGCTTAATTAATCTGGGTTTAACCCACCACAGGGGTCTCAGGGTACCAGCAAGGCAGGGACTGGAGAGAGAGGGAGTTTCTTCCTCAACCCAGTGAGAAAGCTGATGGGATAACAGGCTGGGGGAACCCAGCCTGCTGCTCCTTGTGGGAATCTCCTCTGGGGGAATCCAGGGTGCTGGGGGGGCTTCTGAGGCGATTTTATGTGTAAGATCCTTCCCCTCCCTCATTCCTGGTATTTCCGAGGGCGCACGGAGCTCTCCGAGGGTCACAAAGCCCCTTTGTGCTCGGCCCTCGAGGTGGCTGGGGCTGAACTCACTCCTGGGCAGCTCCGAAGGCTTTTTGCCATGACGTGTTCACAAGTGCGAGGAGCGCTCGGCAAAGTGCTTCAACAAAGCTGCGTTTCTTTCCCGGAGCGCACGCGATGCATCGGGAACAATAAAACACTTTTCTGTCTGACCTACTTTCTCCCCCCCCTCCCAAACAAGCTCCTTCCCCATCTCTCTCCTCTCCCTGATATGAATCTTTCAGATTAAACTTAAAGAACGTGCTGGTGAGGCTGAGAAAAGACTTTGCTCTACCCTGGCCTCATTTTTAGGACACTGATGATTGCAGAAATCCCCGATTAAGGTGGGAAGCTGGGATTGGCCCACTCCACGCAAAACGGGAGATGAAGTTTGATATCTGTTGAGAACAGGAAAACAACAGAATCTTCTCGGGAAATTTCTGAGCTGACTCCTAGTCTGGATGTTCATCCAGGAAAATCTGGGATGGGTGATAAGAATTCAAAATCTGAGTTTTGCCTGCGTGAAGAGAAGTTACCAAAATGCGTCCCAGGCGGTGAAGTTTGCATGGCAAGGACTTAATTCCCTCAGTAAGATCAACCAGCAGACACTGACTGGTCCCAAACAAGAATATGGAAACTTAGGGGGGATTTCAGTTAATTTCTGGGGAAAAAATGTCAGCTTTTGCTGAGAGACATCCTCAGTGTTGGATTTTTGTATCTTCTCCCAGCAAAGCCCAGGTTCATGAAGGGATGAGAGAAGAAATCAGTTTATTCCTATGAATATTTTCCACAGGAGAGTTGGGTTAGAGAGGATGTTGAGGACAGAGTGAGTTGAGTTAAAGAGGTTTCTGAGCCACGTCCAAGCCCTCACATCTATGTGAAGAGCTTTTTGTTGGTGTGTGCCAGTGGGAAAATGGGAATGATCCCATTATCCCTCGGGGCTGCTACAGCCCAGCCCATGGGAAGTGCACTTAACAGCCCCCAGTTGTCTGAAACTTCATAAATCTCCAAAATTACCCTAATGGCAAATCTAAATTTTAATTTTAATTTTCTCCCAGTCCTGTCACGCATTGCTTGGCAGTCAGCTTGTCCCCAGGATATCTGTGTTTGTGGGGTGGATGTGGGAGGAAACGGCCTTACCCATGAAAAGATTGCCCATTTCACCTTTTATTTCGCACATTTAGCCACTGAGATGAAACAAAACTGTGTAGAAAAACTAATTTCATCTTCTGCACAATACCATTATTACCATAATCTGGTACAAAAGGGGGAACTTCACAGAGCTGGTAAATACATTATGAGACTCATTGAAGATCCCGGAACACGCCGAGAGCCTCGCATTTTGCAAACAAGGGATTACAAAACTAATGCCTCCTTCCTGCTAAACCCAGACCCTCCAGCTCAGAGTCACCTGAGGAATAACGAAACACCTGAGTGCCCTGCTTCTGTTTTTTTTCCTGTTTTCTCTTTTTTAAATATTTCTCTCTCTCCACCCCACCTATAGCCTGGAACTGCTTCTTCGATTTAGCAGCGGGGGAACGGCAGGAGGGAAGGGAGAAGATTTTTGTGTGTTCCTGGCTTGCCACCAGGTGCCTTTGAGAAAAAGCTGGTGTTGTGCAGCAGCCAGGGCTTTCATCTGTGTTTGTGCCGCACACAGGGGTGCAGCCCTGTCAGAAGGTGCCTGCAGCTCGAAGCTGGCCAGTCATCAGCACTAGCCACGAGCCCCCAGCTCCAGGCTCCTCACATCAGCTCCGTGTCCTGGATCCTCTGCTCCGGCCAGACAGACTCTGCCAGGACAAGGACCGGGGC
Source organism: Pardalotus punctatus (assembly GCA_013400915.1). NCBI lineage: Eukaryota > Metazoa > Chordata > Aves > Passeriformes > Pardalotidae > Pardalotus > Pardalotus punctatus. The sequence goes on along the minus strand of VZTX01003195.1, from coordinate 17,863 downwards.
TGCAGGACAGGAGGAGAGTTGTGACAGCCAGATGGGGATGTGTAAACACAAAAACACACCAACACTTTATCCAGGGGCTGCAGCTTTCCTCATTGCTTCAGACGGAACAGCCCGTTTTTAGCAAAAGCCTTTCTGCAGACACATTTCTCATTGCCCTCCCAGCATCAGGCTTTATTTTCCTTTTTCCCTGTGCTGTGTCCAGGGGATATTTTCCACACGTCCTTCACTCCACACCCCACAGGCTGTGCGTGGCTGGTACCTTGTACCTCACACTGAGCTCGTGCTTTCCCTGCAGCTCTCTCCATCTTTTCCCCAGCTCCACGGGGAATTCTTATCAATCTAATTTTGTGCAAGGGTCACTTCCTGACCCATCTGCCCACGGTCACTTGCTGTGTGACGAGGCATTAATGCTTCTGTTCAGGGCTGGTGCCCCGAAGGGCTCCTGAGACCAAAAAAAACTCCTGTGCACACCAGGGTAGCTCTTGGATTAAAAGGAGAAATCAAAATAGCCAGATTTGGGCTTGTTTACAGGCACTGCTCACTCCTGCGGGATGTATTGAGGGCACGACTGCCTGGTGGAGTTAAAACCCTTTGCCTCCAGCTCCAAATCCTGCAGGAAGGGCGTGATCTGCTCTGGGAAAATCCCAGCTGAGCGGCACAGGTGGACTCGCTGCTCGGTACAGAAGCAGAGCCCTCCTGCAGACCCCAGCACGGGAACCACTGGATCCCAGTCCTTTGCCTTCCCCGAGCGCTGCTCCCAGTTCATCTCGTGCTGGAGATGAGCTCTGAAGTACCAATCATGCAAAAATCGACTTTATGTTTGAAGGACAAATGCAAAGTCTCTCTTAATGTCCTTTTATAACCCACACTCCATCACACCTGACACAGCCACTCCTGTCAAATATTGTCGTTTAAATAGTGCTGTTGGTAAATTATAAATACGTTTGGATAACCTTGCACCCTGGAGAGAAGAGGGTGCCCTGGATTTATTGCTACAGTGTTTAATATTGCTTTATTTTGACCAAAGAGAAGTACTGGAGATGTTCATAAAGCTGAACCCTGTAAATCAATAAAGACATTCTTGGTGAATCTGATTTTTAGATGGGAAAGATTTTAGCTGCATTGCTAAGAGGTGCAGGGGAGCAGAAGCTGGTTTTTTTTCAAAAAACAAAAAATGCACGGCTTGAAGTACTTTCCACTCCAGGTGCCCAGAGAAGGGAATTCTGCTGGCCTGGAATGTCTCCCCACAGGTTGTGAAACCCCCCTGGTGTACAGGGGCAGCAGGGAAAAGCACCTGAGGCAGGGAAATCCTTCCAGAACACACCTGTGAGCTGGCCTGGATCCCTGTGCGGGCAGCTCTGGGATTATCCCAGCTCACAGGGCAGCATGGCTTTGGCTGTGCAGTCCAGAGGGTGAAAATGTGACTGTAAATGTGACACAGACTCGAGCATGTGATGACCCAGGGAGCAGAGGCTGTTGGCGAGTCTATCCCAAAAAACACCAGGAAAGTTTCTGACTGTGCTCCTACAGCTGGTTTATGTTGGACCCTGCTGCTTGCTTCTTTGAACTGCCTCGATTGGGAAGGTTTGTTGATGTTCTTTCTTGTTGTTTTTCTAATAAGCTGTGTACTGCAATTTATTCTGTATCACAGAAACGTCTCGGAGAGAAAGACAACTCATGCACAGAATTACTCAGACGTACATCCCATCCTGCAGAGAGGAACAATGACTGTGCCAGCGCAGCAGAGCCTGCGAAAAGCTGTAACGAGGCTGCTGGAAACAACAAGAAGAAGGTTGGACGAGCTATAGAAACAAAAGCCAAAGCCTCCGATCAAAGAATCGAATTAGAGACAAGAAGGCAAGAGAGAGCTGGCTGACAGTCAAGCAGCCACCCCGTGGGACTCACAGAACACAATTTAATCTCTCTCTGCTTCAGTTGTCCAGCTGTAAAATGATTGTCGGCCACCTCGCCCAGTTGGTCCGTGGGAGGCTGGGGTCAGACGGCCTCTCATGAGATGTCTGCACTCTTTCCAGCCAAGTGGATCCTGTATTGCTATGAAGGTAAATAAAGATGAAATTCTGGAACACAGGCACGGTTAAATCAAATTTCTAAATTGTTTTGTATTTCACTCTTCACTGCCTGGGAGCTCTTGCTGAAGATTTTTCAACTGTGGGACCTTCTGCACCTTTCTCTCCGACCGATGAACAGAGGCCTTCGAGCTTTACAAAATCCCTTTCCTCTTCCCTGCCCTACTTGTGTGAGATTTGTCTGGACATCAGCCCTTTTAAGATTATTGCTCCTCCACCAAACAGAGCTGGAATTGGCTGAGATGTGCACAAGTTGGGGAGTCAAAGGACCTGCAGCTGCACAACCCATTTCCAGGGAAAAAAAACCCAAAATCAAGCTGGCTGGAGCAAAGCCAAACCAACCAGCAGATCAGTTTATGTCTCAACAATCCCGTCTCCTTTCCCACACAGTTTAAGTCCAAAGGAAATGATATCAAATGGGAGACAATCTGATTTTGATTTTTCATTCTGTCTCTGTCACCTTTGCTGTCTTAATACACCAAGGGCCCAGCGGCTGCAAGCTGAGACTGAAATATTTAAATGGCATCCGAAACACAAATATTAGCAGGGAAAGAACTATTCCCTGGAAGAGCTGACCAAAGAGCAGGGCTAATTCTCCATCACTTAGATCCCAACCAGAGGAGCATGGGAGAAACCACAACTTGTTAGACTCAGGGCAGAGGTCAATCACTGTGCTTTTCTGAGCTTGCTGAGTGCAAGAGGCCAGAGCAGAGCAGCCCACAGGTTCTTTCTGACCAGAGAGCCCCCAGGACCGGCTCTTACTCACACAAAATCTCTGCTGCAGCTGGTGCCAGACCTGGGAGAGGAACTCGGACCACTCTTGGTTATTAAAGCAGTAAAAGCACAAGACACAGGACTAGAATTTCAAGCCAAACTTGGATCATTTACAGCAACACCTCCAGTATGAGCACAGGGGTCTCTAGATAACAAACCAAAAGTCTTTATCATCCCATGACCTTAAAAGTTCCTTGCAAATGAATTGCACTGGCTGCCCAGCTCTGCAGGGACACAGAACCCTGTTCCTCCATGGTCTCGGGGTGATGGCTCTGTGACATGGGGACATTTGGCTGAGCACCACTGTCACTGCCCAGCTATCCACAGACACAGAACCTTGTTCCTCCATGGTCTCAGGGTGATGGCTCTGTGACATGGGGACATTTGGCTGAGCAGAGCTGCCACTGCCCAGCTCTGCAGGGACACAGATCCCTGTTCCTCCATGGTCTCGGGGAGATGGCTCTGTGACATGGGGACATTTGGCTGAGCACCACTGCCACTGCCCAGCTATCCACGGACACAGAACCCTGTTCCTCCATGGTCTTGAGATGGTGGCTCTGCCTGTGACAGGGACATCCAGCCAGGCACAGCTGCCACTGCCCAGCTCTCCAGGGACACAGAACCTTGTTCCCCAGTGGTGTCAGGGTGATGGCTCTGCCTGTGACATGGGGACATTTGGCTGAGCACCACTGCCACTGCCCAGCTCTCCATGGACACAAAACCCTGTTCCTCCATGGTCTCAGGGTGATGGCTCTGTGACATGGGGACATTTGGCTGAGCACAGCTGCCACTGCCCAGCTCTCCAGGGACACAGAACCTTGTTCCCCAGTGGTGTCAGGGTGATGGCTCTGCCTGTGACATGGGGACATTTGGCTGAGCACAGCTGCCACTGCCCAGCTCTCCAGGGACACAGAACCTTGTTCCCCAGTGGTGTCAGGGTGATGGCTCTGCCTGTGACAGGGACATCCTGCCATTCCCACCCAGCATCCTGGCACTCCACGTGTTAATGCAGATCCACTGGAGCCCATTCATCGATGCTGATGGGAGTCCACGAGCTCCTTAACCCCTGTCCAGCGCTGTCAGCCTGAATAGATGGGTTGCCCTCGTGTTTGAAGCTTTCACTGCCTTGTCACGGAATATCTCCAGGGGCCAGAGGCCACACCACTGCTCCCATCAATCCAGCTGCGTGCCCTGCCGCCTTGCATTAGCCCTTTCCGTCTCTGTCAGGCTCGGGGAGGCAGCCAGGGATGTTTACTGATATCCCAGCACAGTCAATCTCGGAGCCAGCTCGGCTCTGTGACCCCTCTCTTCACAAATCACGCTGGTTGAAGGCTATAATTATGGGTTATAATTAGAAGTGGAGTTTCATTTAATGGAGGCAGCAATGTGTCAGGTGCCCTCAGAGTCCACCAAGCCGTGAGCTACGATTCCCCCTCGCTCCCCTCGGATGGTTTGGAGCACATGAAATGCCCGCTGAACTTGAGGGTGACCTAGATGATGATCTTGCTTCAGAGGTCGTATCTCCAGAGGAGAAGTCAAGCCCCAAATGCGAATTTAGCCCATCATTGCACCGACCAGGTCTTGGAAGACAACAACAGGACAATGGATTGGATCCGCTGGGTTTCAGTGATTCCTGCAGGAGGATCCCTCCATTTTCCAAGAAACTGTCCAGCTCCAAAGAACGCCCAGTGTATGCACTTTTACTCCCTCCAGATCACAAATTCAAGCAGGAATGAACACGTGAAAGAGAAAATTCCCATCCCTATGAAGTCATGGAAGGTGATCCAGTCTTTGTTATATTCATAGTCCTGAGAAAGGTTTGCTCTGCCTCTCAATAACCCTCCAGCAACTCCGGAGAAGATTCAGGGGACCTTGCATTTAGCTAGGAAATGTCTTTGGAAAGACGAGGGCGTCTTCATCTCTTGATCAACCTAAACCTTTTATGTCCTGGTAGATTCCAAAGCCAACATTTTCTGGACTACCAGCACTACGAGAAGAAGGCGTTACCACGGAGCAGGATTAAAATCCAAAGCAGAAAAGCACCAAAAGTACCTGTGAGAAGGAAGGCAACACACAAAGCTATCCAGGACATGTTCCCGCCGCTCTGCACTGCCCAAGTGGCCAGCCCTGTGTCACCAGAGTGTCATGACAGGCCCTGGCAGCCTCGGGGTGCAGTAAATCCTCGGCCTTCCTGCAGATTATGGAAAAAGCCAGCAGGGTGTTTGTTGTGAGATGGCTGCAGGACACAAGGAGCCAAGTTAATTTCTCATCAAGTCATAGAAGTGAAGAGCACGTTCCTCGTTCAATTGGTGTCAACAGGAACTCAGCTCCTATTCAGGCACTTGAAGCCGTGAAACTGCACCAGGAATTTGCTCTGCAGCCTGGGCAAGGAGCTGACAAAGGTGACACGTTCAAGTCCCAAGTACAGCAATGTGGAGATGAGAATACCACTTCCTATCCGGAAAGCTTTGGGGTGTCTTTTGAGAAACGCAATGAGAGAAATTCAAAGGAGCACTCACTGTACCTTGGAGCTGCTTTTGCTTTTTGTGCCTCTGAAAAGAAACCACCAAGGGAATAAATACAGCCACGACTGCCAGAGGGAGATTCCCAAGGGCTCTGCACAAGGCACTTGAGTGGTGCCACCTGGAAACAAGAAGCACGCCCTGGGAAGAACCAAACCCGGCAAAGGTGTTTCACTAGAGACCTGTCTTGCTCTGATGAAATCATTCCTGCCAACACCGGCCTCCAGTCAAAGGGGAATTTTGGAAGCAGCTTCCCGAGCATTTTGTGTGGTAATCTGGCTCTCTTTCCCTCACCCTGACAGAGCAGAGACTGGAGAAAATGATGAGGATTTTATAGCTCTCTGCGGTAAGCAGTTAATAACTCTCTGAGGCGATAGATCTGGGCTCCACTGCAGGGCTGGAATAATTCACAGTAAAATATGACTTTTCATTTATCACGCTGACACTTAATAAATACTTCCTGGTGAAGCCCAAGGAAGAGGGAGAGAAGGGGGGACAGCCCATGCCTGCGGTCACCAGGTGCTTTCAGTGAACATGGCAATGGGCAAGGATGGTGAGAAACCAACCAGCAAACACAGCCTGGGAGCTGGTAGAGGAATAGCGTGATGAGGCTTCAGTTAATGGGGAATTTTTGTTCATGACCATCATCTGGGCCTCTGTGGGCACTGGTGTTTTCTAGAACTGATAACAATGGATGAAGGGTGCAGATGCTGAGGCAAAATGGTGTGTGGCCCTTTCACCTCTGTTGTGCTGCCATCACCCCAACGTCCCCACGGGACGGGAGCATCCCAAAATCCCCGTGCTGTGCCAAGATGTTTCTGCAGCCGCCTTTGCTTGGGAATGGAAGTGCCTCACGGACATACATCCTCCTGTCGCTGCAGAGAGGCAGGAAAACATTGTCTGTGTACTTGGGGAAAAGAAATAAACCCGAGGCAGAACCTTGTCTGGAGAGAGCCAACATCAGTTTGCCTGGGGCGGTCTCGCAGTTGTGCAGCCTTGCCAAGAACACGTCTTTGCTTCCCCTGTAAGATTCCCACTGAGGTGCCACCTGGGAGCTGGGATAGGGCCTCCAAATCCCAGGAGGAAGGGGAGATCACCCTCAGAAAGTGTGAAGTCAGTGGGTACCTCTGGCAGGAGCTGCTGTTCGCTCCCAGTCCCCTCGGAATGCCAGAGGTGAGGGGCAGTGCCCGGGTTTGCTCCCAGGGCAGGTGCCTGGGAGAAATCTGCATCTCCTTGGATTTCCCTGTGCGGGATTCCCTCTGCCTTGGGCTGTCCATGGAAGCTGTCACCAGCCTTGGTGAAGAAACACCGCTCCCTAGGACATACAACACCAGGGAGATTGGTGGGGAGCAGATTTGCCCGTGGCTCCTTTGTGATCTTTCCACCGCCTCCCATCTTCTTAAAGCCCTTTTTATCACACAGATGCCATTTTCTTCGCAGCCCTTTACCTCCACACGCTCCTCATGATCAATGGAAGAAGCTCTTGACTTCCCCCACCCTGAAGAGGCAAACCCCTGATGGGCACAGAGCCATGGAGACCCCCCAGTTCCCTTTTCCCTCTGTGGCTGCTCCTCTCAGAGAGCGCTGCCCTGGTTTGGACGAAGAGCTCACCCCTAGAGCAGGGAGGGGAGGATGCTGCTGTATTGCTCTAAACACCCTGGAAGTGTTTTAGCAACACAGACAAACAACAAACATTATCCTGTGCACAGTATCGACTCTGTTAATTGGCAAGTGAGGTGTTGGACTGGCCTCCTGCTTGGCTTCAATTGCAGATGCACCGAGCTCTGTCTCTGCTCATCATGCTGTCAGTGGGAAAGGCTCCACACAGGGTAATCACAGCCTGCTGCAAACTCGGTGCTCAGGAAAGCTGCAAATCAAAGGAAAATAGCAGACAAACACAGAGGGGGGAAGGAAGGAGGGGTGGAGGGGGCCAAACTGGAGAATACGGGCAGACTCGCAGCCTGAAATTGTAGCTGCTGCTTCTGGGAACTGGTGGGTGCCTGAGAAACTCCTTGGAGTTGGTCTGAGGTTTGTGTTGGGTGGCTGCAGGCAGGCCCAGATGAAAAGCACAGCAAGAGGAGAGCTGAGGAGCTGCAGGAGGGAGTTTTCTTGTTTTTCAGCCCTGGTGCTAATGGGAGAGGGGACAGCTGGTGCTGGAGTGGAGCAAAATGAAAGAAAGGGGATATTCTGCCACTGCCTTCTCACATAACCTCAGGCAAGGCACAGGTACCTCCTTTGCCACGGTTCCCACAGGCAAATGAGCACTGTGGTCTTTCCCATGCCTCTCCTGCTGTTCCTGCTCACGGACCAGGTTTTCTAAGGCAATTTGCACCCCTGAGGATGCATGTGTGTGCCCAGAAGTATTTAAAATTGTTCTAAGCAATTATGTGCCTAACTCACTTGGGTCTTGTCCCATTTCAGTGCAGCCTCAGGCATCCAAATGCCTCTGCAATTCTGGCCCTTGGACTCTCTGAAGCAGCAAATTGTCTCTTGCTATAAGTGTCTGTATAATTATGAGTGTCTGCGGATGCACGTACACACACACATCGCTGGCTTATGCCATGGCACAAGGAGCCAAGGAGCTGCAGAGGTCCAGAGCTAAAAGCTGTGTCCCAGGAGGTCTCACAGGGCAGGTTCTTATTGCAGGTGCAATATCCAAATTAAATCAGCTACAAAACCTGGGATCTGATTCTCCTCCCACTTTGCAGGCAGTGAGACTGAGCCTGCTCCGGCCTCAGGAGCTGGGCAGAGCCGTGCTGACAGATGGCCCTGGTGGCTGTTCACCCTCTGGAAGGGGTTTTCAGGAACCAGAGTCACACAGAAACACGAGGGGAGGCAGATAAATTGGTTACCTCTTCAGCCATGGATCTGCAGAAACAAAAAACCCTCCAAACCCGTGTGTATTCGCTGTAAATGGCACAGGGGGTTAATGCACCAACTCCTCACTACCCCTGAAAACAGGGTAAAACTTAGGGAAAATCCCAGGAAACCCCACACATTTGGAGATCACGTCCTTGGTGGAAGCGGTGTCACGGCAGAGAAGCAATCTGGCCACGGGGGACAAAGCTGCTCTCCATCATATCGATTCCATTAAACAACTCTTTCCCAGCTCCAGACATGCCAGGGATCCTGGGGGGTTCAGGGCAGAGCAAACTCACCTGCCCAGCTCCGACAGCTGCTTGGGCTTGGGTCTGTTTGCTAGGCAGGCACTCGGACAGGAGTGTCAGCCTTCCTGTTAAACTCTTGTTCAGAGGGGATGACAAAGAGGGGGAAAAGGCACGTGGAGGAGAACAATCCCTGGTGCTGGAGCCAGGCCACGAGGCTGGCAGGTGTATTTCATGTACACATCGCTCCGAAACTGGAAAGCTGCAAACGGAATTTGTTAGTGCAGGGCTCGCTCTGCCTCTGTGTGCAGCCCCAGCCCCCGAGTTCGGCTGGAAAGCAGACATTTCCATTAGCAGTGCTTAAATCTCGGCTCTGTCAGCACTTCCCCTCCACGTCTGGAGGAGTTAACTCCCCATAAAGCACCCACTCCCAGCTGGAACACAGCACACAGGAGGGGGAGAGAGATCTGCATAAGTCCCATTAGCGCTTAACGTTCTTATCTCTGGGGCCCTGTATTTGGAAAACACCTCCCCAGCTCGGTGCAGGAGCCAGCATCCTTCCCAGATTTATTCTGCAGACATTTGGCTGGGGATTTTACTTAAGGTTTAACTCGACTGGCAGACGTTGTTTTTCCGGGTGGCTTCTGTTCCAGCTCTAGGTTTCTGTAAAGCAGCTCTGAGATGCATTGGCAGAGTGTGCTGGGTGTTAATTACCAGCTACAAGCACAGCCTCGAATGCAGAAGGATTTTTTCATTCACAATCTGGCATGGAATAACAAGGAGAGCAACAGGTTGTGGAGAAGAGAGTTATCTTCTTACCTGCCTCCAAATTGGGATTCTGGGAGCCAGGTAGGGAGAGCAAAGTCTGCTTAGTGCCAGGGCAGCAGGGAGGGATAGATTTAGGATTACACTAAAGTTTAGTCAAACTAAACACAGTTTCATGTGTGTGATCATCTGCTGCAGGATGAGGTGCACACTGGAACGCCGTGGAAACCCATCCGGGGAATCAGGGATGCTACAAATCCGCTGCAGCTGTTTCAAGATCCTGGCTCCCCGACAGCCCTGCTGGTGCTCACAGCCCTGTATTTATAGCCCACATTCCCTAGATCCACTGCCTGCAGGCCAGGAAAATTTGGGAAGGCAGTACCTTAGATGAACTTCCGTCTGAAGGAACAGAGGAGCGATGTGAGAGCTCAGCCTGGCTCGCAGCACAGAGGGAGCTGCTTCAATTCCAGGCACAGAGAGGAAAGCGAGGAACAACCACAGCACTTTATCTACCAAATATTTCCGTGTCTCACATGAAATTGGATTTTCTCAGAGTCTGCATCTCCCTCCCCAGGAGTCAAGGTTGGAAACATCCTTCTGAGAAACACCGACGAAGGCAAAGAGATATTTCAGCATCACTGGGGGGGGTTCCAAGGCTGAGCAGAATTTCTCCCTCCTCTCCCTTCTACCCTTATCTCTAAAGCTCTTCATGTTGTGCAGAGCCCAGCACCTTGTGAATCCTGGAGCAAAAAATAAACAGGCGGCAGCGCCAGCAACAGGATTCTTATTAGAAATCCCTCATGTCCCCGTCTTGGAGCAGGCAGAGACAAATCTGGGAGCCTGCCAGCACACGGGGAAGGCTTTCCTTGAGATTCCTGGCTGGATGTTGAACTTCCCCTCCCTCTGCCAGTGTGATCACTGCCTAGGAGCAGAGAACACACTATTTCTGCCTTGCTTTTGGGAGGTCTCCTCCCGAGGGCAGCAGGGGAGAGAGAGAGGGGGAGAATTAGGGATTTATGTTGGTTCTAAGGAAGCCTCACAAAACCTTTGTTCAGGCTGTGGGGAATGAGCCTTCCGTGGTCATTTTTGTTTGAAGTCTTGGTGCTTAGGGCAGGGTTGAGGTGAATAAAGCAATGGGCAAAGAACAGGAGCTCCAAAAGCAAACACGGTGTGTCTTAGAGCAGTGCCTCAGAAATAACCAGGCTGAAGTGAACTTCCAGTGTGTGAGGAGCTGGGCAGAGCTCTGCTCCAAGGAGCCTGCAATCAAACCAGCTGAGACAGGGCAGAGGGACAGGCAAAAGGAAACCCCAGAAATCCAGCAGTGCAAAGAGTGCGGAGAGCCCTGAATGAGCCACTCCAACCTGCACACTTGAGCCCAAGCAGGATTCAAGCAGTGCATTACCAGGAAAAGAAACCTTTAAGAAGAAACTTATCAATTACTATTAACTAATTCAACGACTCTCTTGGAGACACAGGCGTTAGAAGATGCAAGGTATAATATTTTGAGAAGAAATCAACTCAGTGCCTGTCCTCAGTGTCTGTTTCTGTAGTTGCAGTGTTTTAGAATTTTTCTTTCTCTCTCATGGAGAATACAGATAAACTGTACTTTGTTAATCTCTGTGTTTTGTGTTAGAGGTGTACAAGCCATAACCAATAGATCTTTGGGGGTGGATTGTCTTTGGCCAATGGACAATTGTTTATTACTGGCTATAAAAATAAATCCTTGTAAATAAATGTTTTCTCTTCACCATCTTGAAGCCTGTCTGCCTGACTTCCCTACCTGCTTCCACAAATCCCACCAACAACAGAAAAGCAAACCATATGTTTCTGTGCTGGAATTTTCTCCCTGAAAAGTATAATATTTTGAGAAGAAACCGACTCAGTGCCTGTCCTCAGTGTCTGATTCTGTGCTGGATTTTTCTCCCTGCAGCTCCAGGTCTCCTGAACTTTGCTGGGGATGCTGCCTATTTTTAACCCGCCTTGGCACTTATGTTATCGTTCGTGTCAGAATGAGGCCAGGTAATAAATATATCTTCCCACCAAAACTTCCCTGATTTTGTTAATTTAGACACTCTAGCGTGAAGCCTACCACACTCAGGGAATGCTCCAGAAGGAATGTCTGAGTCCTGCAGTGGGAACAGACTGCCGGCTCCCAACCGAGGGGAAATTTCTGCAGGCACATGGGCACCCCATGTGCCATCGCCAGGGAAGCTCCTGCTCCTGAGCAGGACCAGTTTTTGTCCCCTGCACGGGTCTGACTCCAGATCTGTGCTTCAGGAGCCTCGATATTTCTGCATCACAATTTGTCAGCTGCCTGGGAACATCTGCTACAGGTAGGAAATCAATCTGTGGTATTAGCACAGCCCAGCACCACGGCTCTCTGTATTAAAACCTCTCTCGATTTCAAGGCTAAGAAAGCTTCCAAGGAAATTCCTGGGGTCTTGTATAATACTTCCCAGCCTGACAAACTAATTGCCCTATAATTCAACCACAATTGCAATCTATACTGGAAGTGATTATATGCAGATGACTGTGGTGGCTCTCATTTCCTCCCTTACTTATTCTGAACCTTTTTTTTCTGGTATCAATTCCATTGAAAGGGAAGAAATTATTAACGCCCAAACCCCCATTTTATTAAACCTGCTTTTAGGAGCCGCCTGTTAAACCCACATATAGACACAAAGGCTCCCGAGGAATCGCTCCTCCCGTTTAAGTTCTCCATACAAAAGCCTCCCTGCGCTGCCTGCTGGGAATCCTGCCAGCCCCGAGCCTGGGAGATGGTGTAGTAATAAAAATGTAACATGATGTATCGTAAATTATACACAGGATGGGAGCGAGGAGGGAGGTGCTGGGTGTAATTGTCTTTCACCCCTCGCAATGAGCTCCAACACTGCCTAAAGGTCTCTGGCTGACAAGGACTTGGGAGGAGATGGCTTTGTCTGCTCCGCACCTGCCTTCCCCACTTAGAGCTTGAAATCCCAGGGGCTGCCTCCTGCTTTCCGTGGAAGTGTTCCCTTGGGAAAAGGATGGCAGGACCCCCTCCATCCACATCCCAGCTCAGCAGGGAGAGAACCCAGCTGGGAGCACGCAGCAGACAATTAGCAGGGCCCAGCACAAAGGATTGGTGTCTGAATTGCTATTCGCAGTCTCTCACAGCTTAATTTGCTTCTTCCATTTGTTCTGCGGGAAAGAGGAGGCTCCAGCATAGTCAGCAAGCCTGGGATGAGGACGTGAGGACATTTGCCTGCTCCCAAACAGGCAGAAAAGGAGCTAAGGAGGGATTGCAGTCCCTTCCCTCTCCTCCAAGCCACAGCTTCTCTCCCCCAGACTCCCTCAGGCTGCCTGTCTCTCATTTTTACAAAAACTGCGACAATATCATACTTACAGCCATATGGAGAGCAAGTTTTAAAAATTCTATAAAAATCTCAGCTCTTTTGTGGGATGGAAAAGAGAATTTCCCTCCTCCAGCCTTACAGAGTGTCCCACATCCCAACTCAGCGTGCCAAACCTCCCCTTTCCCAGCCTGCTGACCCCAGGGGTACAACCCACAGGTGAAGCAATGGCCTCACCCATCGTGCATCTCCCCTGGATTGATATTCCCACATTTCCTCGGTATTCCCTTCCTCTGGTGGTACCAAGAAGCAGCTTATTTCCAGCATCCACAAGGCAGGGTGCCAACACATCCCAGCCCAGGGCAGATGTGAGGAAAGGAACCATCTCCTGCTGCAGCAGAAGTAAAAATCCTCCACAATTGTTAAAGCCACAGGGAAATGAGCGTTTTTCTTTTTTTACAGCCTCTCATTCTCTCCCCTCCTTCCCTGGCTGGTAGCAGGCTGAGAAAAGCCAATTGCAATTAAACGTTTCGCTCCTCTCCGAACGGCTGGGTTTGTCAACAACAACAGCAGCACAAAAAACCTGCAGCTCTCAGCAAAAGCAGCCCAGCTTTCCTCACAAAACAGCCCAGGTCTCCAGCAGGAAACGGCTCCTCTGCACATCATCCCGAGCTCTCCTGCGGCACTCCCTCGCCCCTCCAACCCCTCTTTGCCCCAGATTTAGAGCCTGTCAAAGCGAATCTGAAGCAGTGGATGCAGGCACGGAGACATCCCGGCCTGGAAGCCGTTCTTCTGGAAAAGCACTGCAAAGCTGCTACTTTAGATAAATAAATAGCGCATCCCCTGTGAGACATCATCTGCAAAGCACCGGCGTGCGGTGCCTCGGCTGCCGTAATTCCCCATGTCCTTAGTGCCCGACAGCCTCCATAAAGAGCCGGCAGCTTTATGGGCCACTTAAAGCCAGCCCATTACGGCAGCAAAGCTCCCTCAGCCGGGCTCCAAAGCCAGAGGAGAGCCCAGTGCCACCAGTGAGCCCAGAGGGCTCCCAGAACACAGCCTGATCCCCCTCTGCTGCTTCTGGGGCACCACGTGAACCCCAGGACAGTTGGGAGATGCTCACCCCAGCGTGGACAATTTATAAACTCCAGACACGAGGGATGCTCCCACGGGAAGCAGGTTTTCCATGGATGGAGACATGAACAGCAGAGCAGTGTGAATGGGTCTGGCCTCACCCCAGCGTGGACAATCTATAAACTCCAGACACAAAGGATGATCCCACGGGAAGCAGGTTTTCCATGGACAGACAGACAGGAACAGCAGAGCAGTGTGAATGGGTCTGGCCTCACCCCAGGGCTGGACAATCTATAAACTCCAGACACAAGGGACGCTCCCACAGGAAGCAGGTTTTCCATGGATAGACATACATGAACAGCAGAGCAGTGTGAATGGGTCTTGCCTCAGCCCAGGGCTGGACAATCTATAAACTCCAGACACAAAGGATGCTCCCACAGGAAGCAGGTTTTCCATGGATAGACATGAACAGCAGAGCAGTGTGAATGGGTCTGGCCTCACCCCAGCGTGGACAATCTATAAACTCCAGACAGAAGTGATGCTCCCACGGGAAGCAGGTTTTCCATGGATAGACAGACACGAAGAGCAGAGCAGTGTGAATGGTCCTGGCCTCACCCCAGGGCTGGATTCAGTTCAGGCTGCTGTGCCTGAGGGGCGTCAAGGATGCTGGGTCGGTGGCAGCCCTAAAGATAAAGGGTCTGACCTGCATTTGGGATGAAACTGGAAAAACTGTGTGGATTTACAGGCTGCTCCACGCCAGCCTGCAAACACAGGCAGGTCCTGCAGTCTTTGAACTTGTTTTATTATATTTCTGGTGGTTTTTTTCCTCTGGTTTAAAGCCTTCCTTGCTTTTGGGGTAGAATTATTACATTCCTGCACCAGGGAGGGGCTTTTCTGCTGTTCTCTTCTCCCAAAGAAGGGCAACTTTTCCAGGGACTTCAGATGCCCAGCACCCAAGCTGGGCATCTGAGGTCTTTGAACGGCAAGGGGAAAAGGTACCCAAAATCGAGCAAGTTTTTCCAGCCTCCCCTGTGATCAAACACAGTAATTTTTATTTTAAGGTACTGAGAATTGGGTTTTTTTTTTTTCCGGTCAAACAAGATGAAAACACAAAACACAGGCCCAAGCCAATTGCCCCAAATTGTCCCATCTGTTGCACGGATCAGAGTTTCTGTGACAAAGGCCAGAGTGATTGTTTTATTTTCAAACAGCATATGGTTTGATTTTTAAAAGCTCAGCCTCTCACCACCAGGACCAGCTTACCAGAAAATCCTGGAGCACAGCAGCTCCTCTGAATCCACGTGGGAGGTTCTGAAGAGCCCAGCACCCAAGGTGGGCATCTGAAGTCCCTGGAAAAGTTGCCCTTCTTTGGGAGAAGAGAACAGCAGAAAAGCCCCTCCCTGGTGCAGGAATGTAATAATTCTACCCCAAAAGCAAGGAAGGCTTTAAACCAGAGGAAAAAAACCACCAGAAATATAATAAAACAGAAAGGGAAAAGAAAGGCAGAAAAAGGTTGAATAAATTCCACTTTTGGTTTTAGACTTGTAACACCATAAATGCTACTGAATAAATCACCAGCAGACCAGAGAGCTGAAATAATACAGGGGAAAACCTGAGTTGCCATTCATCACCCTCCCCCTGACACAAAATAAATGCTTCTCCTGCAGCCAACACGCATTAGCATAGTCGGCACAGCACGCCCAGCACTCTGACATCCCCGTGCCCACAGATTTTCCTGCTCCTTGCTCTCCAAAACCTCCCTTCCTGCCCCCTGGGGCCCTTGCTGCCACCCAGGACACGGGGCTCTCTCTGCTGTCACCAGGGTGAGGGTGAACTACAAATCTGCTGTGGAAATAACGGCCATGAGAGCTGCTCATCCCCGCTGTCCCCGAGGAAGGATGCTGGCAGGGGAGCAGCAAATGGAAATGGCATTTCTGAGCCCCACTGCAGCATTTCAGAGCCCCACTGCAGCATTTCTGAGCCCCACTGCAGCATTTCAGAGCCCCACTGCAGCATTTCTGAGCCCCACTGCAGCATTTCAGAGCCCAGACAGTGATGGCTCGCTCTGCAGGATCCCAGATCCAAGGAGGAGCCCTCCCTTTGGTGCCACGAGGGATCCTGGAGAGGGTAAGGGTGCAGTTGTGGAGCGAGGTCACCCTCACACAACTCCCACCAACCACAAACCGCAGTCCTGAGGAGGACATTCAAGCTCTTGGGACACAGCAGGAGTTGTGGGATGCCAGGTTTATCCCAGGAAAAACCAAGGCAGCACCTGCCATGGGTGTTCTCATGGAAACACGGTGTGTTTTTAAACCAGAGGGAAAAAACCACCAGAAATATAATAAAACAGAAAGGGAAAAGAAAAGGTTGAATAAATTCCACTTTTGGTTTTAGGTTTGTAACACTATTGGTTTTAGGTTTGTAACACTATAAATACTGAATAAATCACCAGCAGACCAGAGAGCGATGGGAACTGGCCCCAGTCAGCACGGACCCGACTGTGGCTGCCGTGGGACAGTGGGACACTTGGGCCAGGACATGACAGGCCACCTCCACCAGATCCTGAGACCACCCTCGTGCAGGACAGGGGCTCAGGCTGTGGTGGGAAACGCTTCCTCTGCTCCCTGGATGCCGGGAATGAGCCCAGCCCACGGTAAACCACACGGGACAGGGACAGGCAAATGGATAAAAAGCCATTTTAAAGCCAACAGGAAACGATCTTTACAGATGCTCTAAAGGTTTGAAAGCATCATCGGTGGATTAAATCATTTTCAGGAGGAAATACCATGCCAGGCCTGAGTGATTTGCCCAGAGTAAGGATGGAATGATGTGAAAATGGGTGATAAATATTAAGAGAGGGAGATGAGAGACATAGAATGGGATGTCTGACACAGCCTTAATTACAGCCTTGCATATATTCTGAGAAAATATATTTAGCTGATAGCAGCACTGGGGGTTTGAGGCTTTCTACAATGAGCTTAGGTTAAAATAAACATTTATTTTAAGCATGAGGAAGTCATTCAACTAGTTAGTTTAAAGCTGAGCTAGGTGAATAGCTTACAGTAAATAATCTGCTACACTCATTTATTCAGGTTTCTTTTTAGCCTAATTTTCCTAGGGAAAAAAAAACCAAACAAAAATCTGTTATTGCTCTGTAGTAGTCCTTTCCTCCTAAAAACTCTCAAATTTCCTGCCCAATTTCTCTGAGATTCACCATAGGAATCTAGGGCTTGGAAGTGTTATGGTCATCCGAATTGCTGGTGATGCCCACTCCTGGAACAGCTTCCAGAAAACCCAGATTGGATGTCTTCAGGTTTCTTAAAGTCATCTTTGCTTGTTTATAACTGTCCTGACTCACAAGAGAAATAACTGCTCGCTCAGATAGCCCAGCACTGATCCCAGATGGATTTTGGTCCAGACATCATTTTTGTCATAGTGGTTCATGGCTTCTTTTTTCTCTTGCCCTTGGCTATTTAAAGGCAGGAATTTTTCAGAGTGATCCTTCCCAAATACTCAAATACTTCTCCCCAAATTCTCTGCTGTTAATTATCCCTACTGCCAGCCCTGCCCTTCAGCCCTGCTGGGAAAAGGGAGGGAGCTCTGTGTGTGAGCAGCCCCTGCTCTCAATCGAGCACCTCCAAAGAGCTCCTGGAACAGCTCCTCACCCAGCTCTGCCCCGGGACAAACCTGTGGAGCAGCTCATGTCCCCTCAGAGGATGTGGGATCGCCCTCAGCCCAGCACACAGACAAATTCCCTGGATAATTCACGGCCCGGATGGATTCTGCCCCGCGGCAGGATGAGGAAGAGACTCGCTGTGTAAGTGTGGAGAAATGGCTGGAAGAGCAAGGCAGCCATGGAATGCTGGAGTCTGTGTCTGTGCAGAGTTTGCCCTGCAGAGCACAGAAAGGGCATTGTGCGAGCAGAAGGCAGAATTTTGAAGATAACTGCAAGGACGATGTCCTTGGTGGTCTGGAAAGTACCGAGGCCTATGAAAGAGGGATTGTAGTCAAGAGAATAGAAAAAACCAGATTGTAGGGACCACGAGCGGGTGGGAACAGGTTGATGTGACTGTA
>VZTX01003193.1:0-35894 GCA_013400915.1 Pardalotus punctatus | reverse complement strand
GAAGGAAGGAAGGAAGTTAAATTGACAAACTGAGATCAGCAGGGGCTGTTATCAGACCTGCAGCTTTTCCACACAAGTTCTACAAATCCTTTCTCCCTGGACAATGAAAGAGGCTCTAAATAATTGTTAATTGGGTCTCCAAAGGAATTACATCAAAATTTCCAAGCAGATCATCAGCCTCAGGATGGTCAGGGCTGGAAGGGACTTTAAAGATCACCTGACAGCCAAATGAACAGTTCAGCAGTTTGGGGCTCTGCCCTGTGCTCAAAGCTGGGGTCTCACTGAGCTCTGTCAAAACAGCAGGGCCCTGCTCAGATTTATTTTTCCCCTGACAGCAGGAAAGTGTCTGAGCTTTGATTTCAAACTGGAGCTAATTGAAGGGGTGGGACCACCCTTCCATACTGTAATTTATTCTTTTCAATATATATGAATTCACCTGCTTGCTGTCAACTCCGCATGTGATTTAGGCTTAGAACCAGTTCTAATTTTCTCTGTATTCAATGAGAATTCAAAGACAGCTCCACAGCTCTAGAATATGAGCTCTAGAATATGAGTTATAGAATAAGAGCATCTTGAAGGCTCCCAGTCTCCTACAGATGCCAAAAGCCATTAAACTTTCAGGGCCTCACTCAACCCTCAGGGCAGGTTAATGTCATTGATAGATGATCTGATCCAATTTCTCAATTCCAACAGACAACCAGGAGCCACCCAATCTCTGCAGACCGAGTCATAAAACAAGCCTCAAGCCTAAGTTACGGTCCCCCATTGCACCAGAAACTAAAATTCTGCCTTCTGACCTGAAAAAAAGCTCATTTTCACTGAGTTATCAACTCTGTAACGCTACAAATTCTTCAAAACATAATTGTTTCCACAGCAGTGCTAATGAGAGGAATTAAAAAAAGGAGTCTTTATAAGCTAATGTTTTCCTTGGGAGCGATTTTCCACTACAAATATTACACATAATGAAGACACACACTTTACTTTTCCGCCATTAATCCCCTTTGGACAACGATCATGACAATGTGCAGTACCCCAGATGAGAATTTCAGCCAGAAGGGATTCCTGCTGGAATCCTTTTTTTTCCAGGGGACAGTGCCAGTGAATTCTGAGGAGCAGCACAAACACACTTCTCAGTTGGCTTCCACACCTTGCTATTAACATAAATCAGGCTGCAAAACAATCAGAGGCTCGGCCCTACATTTGTGATATAATTAGTTCCATACATGATTTCAAAGCTTTGCACCTGCATCAGCTTAATTGGACTCTGCTACACTGGAAATAACTGAGCTGAATTTTCTCATTTCAACTCGTATTATCAATTATGACTTTTTTTTTTTTTTTTGCAGCCATCAAGGGGTGCTCGTTGAAATCTCCTTACCTAGGCTGATTTTCCTGGGAAATATTCTCCCCTCTCTGGTAGCCATTGTCAGCCACCTGAGTGGTGGAGCGCTTCACGATCTGCTTGAGCTCCTGTTCCAAGCGATCCTGGATGGCTTTCACCGTTTCTGGAATTTTCTTCAGCTTGGCCAGCCCTTTGATGAGGATTCCCATGAAGACAGCGCTGTTCTCCTCCGGATCCAGGTCTGTGTCTTCTTTGATCTCCAGGAGGCTTGAGTCTCGCACTGGAATGGATTTAAAGAGGTTTAATTCCAGATTTAAATGATGAAACCCAACATCAGCACTGGCAGAAGCAGCACGAGAGCTCCTCTGGCTTCACAGAACTCCCACCACATGGAGCAGCCACGGAATGAACAGGGAAACCAGAAAAACACGGATTCTGAGGGAAAACAGTGGATTTTCTGTTTGCTTGGGGGCTTCCCCATACACAAACACAGCAGCCTGCACATTGGGATTGATTTAGGAACAATTCACGGGGTAAATTCTGTGTTAGGAAAAAGAGGAAGTCTGGTACAATTAAGATATTCATCAGTGAGAAGGTACAATACTCCCACAAACCCCTTTGAATGTGTTTCAAGGAGCTAAAACCCCCTCAATTTCCTCCCCAGCTGTTTTTCCTTGCTATTTTCTTCACAAGAGAGGAATTTTCATTATAAACAGTATCAAGCTTAAGAGACTGCTGATGAATTCAGCAAAGTTTACGCTGCCAAGGTGACTGATTGTTTGATTTTATCTTTTTCTGCTTTATTACGTCTGCCAAGGGGTTGATGAAGTTACTCAAATCTTCCAGCAAGGCTTCTAGAAAGGAAAAGTGAGAAGAATTAGGGAGGATATTGCAGACATGGTCCCGAAGTAGCAGGGACTGCACAGGGAGAAATCCTGTTGCTAAGCGACAGGGGATGGGAAAGCAGGAGATATTCTGCTTGTTTTAAGTAGCTTCATTAAGCAACATTTCTTAATTTACAGATAACACCCAGCACCAACAAAAGCGTGGCTCTGTTAAAGACTGGCTGAAACATTTAATAAATAGATTTAAACACTTATGTGAAGTAAGTGTCTTCGAGGCAAACTGAATGAAAAGCATCTTGGAAGAGCCAGAGCCGCTCTGTGCCATCCACCCCAGCAGATCCTTGGATCAGAATTAAAACCCAAAGGCTGTTTCATCTGACTGGGGCTGAGCTCTGAAAAGGCTGGGGGATGACAGATGACTCCCATGGTTTCGACTCCTCGACAGATTTTTTTACTTCCAAACTTCTCCAAGAACCTGAAGAAATGTCAAAAGAGCCCTCAGAAGGACGTGAGGAATGTGGCAGGAGGGAGGAATGGCACGAACCAGGGACCTGCCTGAGCCTGGGACTCCGAGCTCAGGAGCTGCAGCAGCCGAGTCACAGCGAGATCAGGAAAACAATGGCCCAAGGTTGGTGCCAGTTTATCAATATAATCCCAAAAAAGGGTGACACTCCCCTCAGTCCCAGCTCACACCAGCCTCAATCAATCAATCAATCAATTGGCTGCTTTTTTCCAGCAATGTGATCCCAAACTCTGCACCTCTGGATCAAAGCAAACTCCCTGCTCACATGGGCTCACATTTGAACCCAGAGCATCAGGTGAGAGTGAGGTGAGAATGGATCCTGCTCTGGAGCCAGGCTGGGAGAGCTGGGAATGTTCCCCTGGAGAAGGGAAGGACACAGGGAGAGCTGCGAGCCCCTGGCAGGGCCTGAAGGGGCTCCAGGAGAGCTGGAGAGGGACTGGGGCCAAGGGCTGGAGGGCCAGGAGCCAGGGAATGGCTTCCCAGTGCCAGAGGGCAGGGAGAGATGGGATCTTGGGAATTGGGAATTGCTGGCTGGGAGGGTGGGGAGGGGCTGGGCTGGAATTCCCAGAGCAGCTGGGGCTGCCCCTGGATCCCTGGGAATGTCCTTGGAAGGGTTTTGGAGCAGCCTGGGACAGTGGGAGCTGTCCCTGCCATGGCAGGGGGGTTTGGACTGGATCAACTTTAACAAGACTTTTCCAACTCCAAACTATCGATGATCCCACGACGATGAACATCAGGAAGATCAAACAGTGCTTTTTTCTCTCTCTCTCTCTCACACATGCTTTTTTGAACTAAATTTGAGCAAGTTACAGGACAAACAACTAGAAACACCCAGAACAGATTAATTAAAAAAAAAAAAAAAAAGCAGCAAAAATATAAAGACATTTCAATTGGAATTGAACAACTGGATGCAAACCTATCCCTTCCCGAAGCTCTGCTCCATCACAAACCTTTCACCCCACAAAGCACTTTGTGGTCTCTGCCCACTCTGTTATTGTTATTTGTTATTCTCCAAAACCCACAGCAAAACCCAGGCACAGACACAGAAAATGAGCTCTTTAGAACCAGAGCTGTGAAAAGACAGCCTTGAAAATGGCACAGAAGAAAGGTTTAACCTATTGGTTTTCTTTTTAAAAAAAACCCCTAAATACCTTGTTTTTCTGAGTTCAATGCAGATATTTCCAGCCTAAGAAGGGAACAGGTCCCTGTCATGAGGCTGCACCCCTTTGTAGGCAGCTCGTAAATTATCCTTAATCTCACACAATGAACACCCGAGAGGGAGGAAATGGAGCTGCAGCCAAATGTGAGGACAGCATTTGAGAGGAGTAAAAGCTGCAATCTTGCTGAGAACTCTGCCAGCACACTGAGACAAACACTCTTCCATTTGCAAAAGAGCAAACTAATTTTCCAGCACCCTCAAGAGCCAGGCCATTGATTTACATCTCAGACAAACAAGAGCGAAGCGAGCAATTCGGAATCTGGGAGCTGGAAGCTCTGCCAGATGTGGATATTTGATCAAACAGAGGGAACCTGGCTGCAGCGTGGGCCCTGCACATCGTGGCTGTTAAAACCTGAGTCCTGCGTGGCTTTGGGGCCATTTATCAGTGAGATCTGATGTGGAGAAATGGCTGGAAGAGCAAGGCGGCCATGGAATGCTGGAATCTGTGTGTCTGCAGAGCACAGAGAGGGCATTGTGCGAGCAGAAGGCAGAATTTTGAAGAGAACTGCAAGGACGATGTCCTTGATGGTCTGGAAAGTACCAAGGCCTATGAAAGAGGGATTGTAGTCAAGAGAACACAAAAAATCAGATTGTAGGGACCACGAGAGGGTGGGAACAGGTTGATGTGACTGTACCACTAACCAATAATAGAATGACANTGTGGATTTTTTACAACAAGTGTCGTTCCGCAACAATCTGACAAGATCCCAACCCTGGGCAACTGAGGATGCTCTTTTCTGGTGTCTTTCACACTTCAAACATCCTCTTCTGCCATTTAATGCCAGCGAGGGGCTGTGGGACCACAAAGCTTTGCCCAGGGGTGAGCCCCTCCTGTCCCCTTCCTCTACCAGAAAGGCATTTATTAAGGAGTTCACCAGGAAAATTGCAGAGGAGCTCTGTGGGTGAGCAGAGCTGTCCCTAGAGATCAGCTCTCAGCAGTCACAGCTTTGTCTGTATTTACTCCTAAACTGGGAATATGAATCACTTCGTTATTCTTTGGGATTGAGAAGTTACCAAGAGAGCACATCTGCCACCTTGGACTGTCACAGGGCAGATCTGGGCCTGTCCAGGAGCCTGGCTGAGACTCCCTTGGGAGCCTGTCCAGGAAAGCTGGACATTGTTCAAGAAGGAAATCCTAAAGGCACAGCAGCAGCCTGTCCCCATGAGCCAAAGGATGAGCAGGCAGGAAGAAAACCAGCCAGGCTGGACAGAGAGCTTTGACTGGAGTTCAGGAAAAAAGGAGAGTTTCTGGCCTTTGGAAGAAACACAAGACAACTGGGGAGGAACAGCAGGATGTCATGAGGTTGGAAAGGGAGGAAATGAGAAGGACCAAAGCCCAGCTAGAACTCGGTTATTGCGACAAAAGACAATGAAAATGTTTCTATAAATTCATCAGCAAGAAAATGTGGGCTAAGGAGAATCTCCATCCTTTGCTGGATGGGGGGGAAATGATGACAAAAGGAAGAGGCTGAGGCACCAAATTCCTTCTTTGTCTCAGTGTTTCATAGCGAAACACTCGTTCTCAGGGCACTCAGGGATGGGGAGCAGAACAAAACCCCAGAATCCAAGGGAAATGGTCAGTCTGCACCTCCTGGACGCTCAGCAGTCCATGGGGCAGATGGGATCCACCCAAGGGCTCTGGAGAGCTTTTCCACCCTCCAGATCAACATTCCCACCTCGGGGTCAGTGCTGAGGGCACCCCGATCCCCCTGTCCAGGTCACTGAGGGTTGAACAGCTTTGTCCAGGACAATGTTCTGGCAAACAAAGGTATTCCTGATGTCTGGGCAGACATTACACATCCACAGCCTTTCCCTCCTCCTCCCAGGGCTCCCTTGGTCCACAGAAGGTCAGGCTGGCCAAGCAGGACCTTTCTTTCCTAAAGCCACTCTGATCACCTTATTCCAGCCAAGTCTGAAACCCTCTTGTGAAGCAGAACATTTAAACATGGCTTATCAAAAGCCTCCTAAGACAACAACTTGAAGGAATGATGATTTTGCCACGTTCTTGGAATAAAATTCCAGCCATTTTCACCAATTTTTCATCCCGGAACCTTTATTCATCTGAAAATGCACAACTCTGTGTTTAAGCAGGTGAAAGTTGAGCTGTGGATTAAATCCCCAAAGGCTGAACCATGAACATCACTGATTCCAGAGTTCCAGAGGTGGGAGCTTCCCTGCTCCCTGCTTTGATGGTGCCCCAAAAAAACGTCTGTTCCAACTGGAATTCATTTGTTCAGCGCTGCCATTTCCCAAGGAACCAACCTGCTGCAAGCTTTTTAATAGCTCCGCTCTGATCCCTAAAAAGCCAACTTTGGGAACTCTAAATGAGCAAAGCAGCTGAAAAAAAAGGTTCCTGGGTCTTGTTTTTCATTCCGGTGAACGGCCAAAATTTGTTGCTCCTCATTACTGAAGGTTTCATTATCCACGGGCTTTTACGGGAGTCTTGTAAAATTTAATGTACTATTTTCCATGATTTATGTCCTTCTGCTGATATCCTTTGTACCTTCAATCCTTCCAGAGAAAAGCACCCAAGTTCCTGGTGGTCCAAAGGCATAATTTCAGGTTTTAAGGAATGTCACCTGCTAATTCCTGGTGTTGAATCCTGGTTCTGACACCTGCATGGAGCAACAAACGGGCAGTTCCTGCAGAAATGGGCTCTCGGAAGATTTTGGGAATTTTCTGCTCTGCCTCACTACCAAACCCAGAAGAAAACCCACATTTAAAATCCTCACCTATACAAGCATGAAAATCAAGTCTCCAAATAAAAAATAAGTGCATTGTAGCCAAATGTGTGATGTTAGGACCACACACAGGAACAATTTACGAAATAAATTTTCAATTCAGCACAAAATTTACATATGCCACCCAGAGCAGTATTTATTGTCACCACCAGCTCATCTTCTGCCTGATTTCCAGGAAGTATTGTCCCGAATTTCTCAGGAAAGGGCACTCTTGGGTTTGCTAAGAACCAGGTGAGCACATTTGAGAGTTCCAGGAAGAGCCTGGCAAAGCAGGAACCTTCCTAAACACTCTTCAGAGCACAGAAAGTTCCAGCAGAGAAATATCATTTCAAAGTGAATTCATTTCTCTGAACTGGCACGAAGGGAAGGTGTTACTGGTGAACTGCCATATCCCCAATCCTCAGGTGAGCGTTCCTGAAGGCTTTGTTTATTTTACGTGCAGCAGGAACAGCTTTAATTCCCTTATAAAGATTCTACAGCACAAGGTAAGGTCTCCTCTGGGAAGGGAGCGCAGGAAGGACTCCAAATTTTGGCATCTTCGCTGAGATGGGATGAATGAGTCAGTGCTTTAAAATGACACACATTAACATGCACAGCCACTTTGTTTCATCAATAAAAAGCCAAAGAACTTAAGTGACTCAGGGCAGAAACAGCTTTTGTTATGCATACACAGAAGTTTAAAATTGCCTGGTAGTTCTGCAGTCCTGGAAAAGGCTACTTTTAAATAAAATTACACGGGGAAAAATCTCCATAAGTACATGGTGCACTTGAAGCAAAACCATATGCATATTTTACGCTGATCAAATGTTTTCTGTTAGAATCTCCATCTCTGCCAGGCTGAGGGACACTTGCCCAGTCCTTCACTGAACCATACAGAGCACAGGGAGGAGCCAAGGAAGAGATTTTCTGGTGCACTGGGTGGGAAGAGCAAGAAGAGATTTGCAAAAACAAGGTCTTGAGGTTCATCTCCTGCTCTATTCCCCATCAGCTCCATGACTTCAGACCTTTTGGTTTTATTACTATACAGAAGACCAATACTTTAGAGAGAAAAAATGGCAGGCACTCTACAAATCACAGGAAAACAAGTATTTTAACATTTAGAGGGGTTGGAACTGGATGATCTTTCAGGTTCCCTTCCAACCCAAACCATTGTATTTCGAGTGGTGATGCTGGGATTTGGGGTTTTGTGTTTTATTTCCTCAGTCCCCCAAAAATCCTGGGAGCTTCTGCAAGAAAACTGAACTTCTCACTGATCACAGAGCAGAACAGGAATTCTGAAGTTTTTCCCTCAGAATTTTCCTCTGGGTCTCCTCTTCCAGGTTTGGAGTGGCCAAGCTGCAGCCCCCAGCTCTGAAAGTTTGTGAGTCCTCACAAACCTCCAGGACACAGAAAAACAGCCCCAGGCTCCAAGAGCTGCAGCAGAGCTGGAGAACAAAACCCCTCCAGGAGCAAAAGATAAGAGTAATCAAACAATCTCAGAGGCAAGTGTGACAAAACTAGAAACAAAAGGACAAAAGAATTAACAAGGCTGGAAAGAGCAGGAAGGATGCTCTGCACTTGAGGAATACCGAAGCAGTCAGGTTTGAAAGGGGGAAGAGACTGTAGGTCACTTCTGTATTATTCATCAAGGACAACCCCACTTATTAATCTTGTGAAACAATACAAAGATTAATTTCCCCTCTCTGCAGTCCTTCCAAAGCCTCACACAAAAGCACCAATGAAAGAGTTTTCCTCGGTGTTTGTTGCAGGAACACGAATAAAAGATCAGCCCCAGATTATTCCAGTGTACAGACCTTTAGCCAAAGTTACAAAGCTCCCACAAGGAACAGATTTGACCTTTTGGCTCCAGCACAATAAAAAATTTCAGTAATATCTCCACAAACCTGGCTGCCTGCAGTAAATAATGTTGAGGAAACCTCCAAGCAGAACGAACCCACTGCAAATCTCTGCCGCTCAAGATATCAAGAACACGATCAAGGCGAGAACAGGCACAGAAAATTCAGGGTATTTAACTGAAGCTGCTGGGGGTTAGGAGAGGGAAAAGAGGATTTTCCAAAAGAAAAAAAGCAATGTGCCCCCTGACACAACATCCACCCGTTCTGTGACGCTGCACAAATCAGTTCCCAAGTTTTTGTCTCCCCTGAGCCATGAGGAGGGGATGATTTGTCTCCTCCTACTCCAGCAAAATCAGCTGAAGATCTACAAATTAATATATATGGTTTCAATACTCACTGCTGGAGCTTCCAGGAGTGCTGAACTGGGAAGTCTCAAGGAATTTCCGAGGTGTAGATAAATTAGTGACATCCATCAGAGGCACAGGAGAGGCATCTTTCACAAGGGACCTGTGGGAGGGGAAAGAATTAAAGCAAACAGTTGATTTTTATTTACAGTCTTTGTACACAACGAATTTATTCCTCACATTTCAAGCCTAAGAAATAGATGTTCCCACTTTCATGCCTCCTGTCAACTTCTTAATCCTCCAAACTTCTTTATTCCCACCAGAAACCTCCACCAAAGCTTTGTGGCTGTTTTTAATTAACAAGATGAGTAAGGAAGAGACTGATGACTTGCTACAACCCTCCTTCCTAGAAATTTCAATTACAATCAGTCCTTCACTTCATAAATTCATTAAATGCAACTGACTATCTTGCCTTGTATTTTTAGTAGGCAGATTTTTGTTCCTTCTCCCAATAAAATGCTCATTTATCTTTTCTCTGCACCTCTATCAAGTGCTGGCTCCCCTTCTGCTCCCCCACCTCTCCTACTCTGCAAAAATTATCTTCTAATACTGTCTGTCTTTGCCAGAGACTTCCTTCCTTCCTTCCCTCCAACAGCTCTTATTGGCCTCCAACTTAGAATTAGCAAAATCAGGAAAAAACAGCTTCTGGTTGGCTGAATTTCCAGTGAGCAGAGGCACCAAGCAGGTAAGAAGTTTTAACATTGTTAAAGCACCTTGGAAACATCAAAACCAAGACACTCCAGCTCAGAGGCTTGAATATTGTGGCCTCCATCCCATCACCTTACGGTTACTTGGGAGGCTTTTAAAACTTGGATATTTCCTAGAAAATGAGCGTTTTTCCCCTGACCTCAGCCTCACGATTACATTTGTAGGAAAGGGACAACACCAGAGAAGGGAAAGAATGCACAAAGGAATTGATGAACTGTGAGAAGCAGCAAAACCCCAACAGAAGCACCGAGAAAAGCGAAAGAACGCGAACAGGCCCCAAGGCCCAACAACAAATTGGAGTTTTCCCGCTCTGCACAGCCCCAAAAAGGAGGGATTTGCAGGCCAGGAACGCCAGGGTGGGGTTGGGAACAGGGAACGCCGTCCCACCCGAGCCGTGCCCTGTCCTTGCCGCGCTGCCCCACGCGGTTGGTGGATTTGATGTAGAGGTGTCGGTGCAGCTCATCGATCAGCACCAGGTGCAGGTTCATCTTCTTGCTGTGCAGCTCCAGCCTCAGGTCACTCAGCCCCTCCACCTGCAGCAGGGGACCCTCCAGGGAGTCCACAGCTGACACCTGCACGGGAAACACAGGGGACAATTGTCCATCATGGATTCGTTCAACTCCCGCCATCGACTCCTTCAACTCCTGCCAACTCTTGCCACCAATTCGTTCAACTCTCGCCATCGACTCATTCAACTCCCACCATCAACTCATTCAACTCCCACCATCGACTCATTCAACTCCCGCCATCGACTCATTCAACTCCCGCCATCGACTCATTCAACTCCCGCCATCGACTCATTCAACTCCCGCCATCGACTCATTCAACTCCCGCCATCACCTCATTCAACTCTCACCATCAACTCCTTCAACTCTCGCCATCAACTCATTCAACTCTCGCCATCAACTAATTCAACTCCGGCCATCAACTCATTCAACTCCGGCCATCAACTCATTCAACTCTCACCGTTGATTTGTTCAATTCTCGCCATCGATTCATTCAATTCTCGCCATCGATTCATTCAACTCCTGCAATTCTCCTCTCGTTTTGGGGGAATGTCTGTGATGCCTTAAGGATTTTTAGCTTCTATTTTTCGTGTATCTGTAGTTTCAGTGTGTAGCTCTGGGCTCCATATAAAATGCTGAAAACCTCTGCTCCCAGCATTTCAGACAAAACAATTCCTCTCAACTGGAAAATCCAAGGACACTTGGCTGCCTCAGAGCCCCAAAATATGGAACCAGCAGTGAATTGGGGGAGCAGGCTTGGGGTGGGTGACATCATCAGCTGAAGGTGTGACTGGAGGATTGGGGCTCAATGTGTGAATGGACAGAACCGATAAAATGTGCAGAACTCGTGACTCGGGGTCCGTTTTGGGTGCAGCCTCTCGGGTGGGCTCTGCCTGCCCTAAATGCACCTGAAGGCCTTCAATAAATTAATCTGCTTTTTATTCTCCTCGCTTTGTCCGGCCTCTGTTTCAGGTAAGCCTGTTCAGGCATCATCTGAATACCAGGATGATTCTGTCCTTAAAACCTTTCTAAAGCAGAAAATCTTGAAATAATATTTATTTCTAGTCCTAAACAAAATATATAGAAGGGCCCAACATCTAAATAATTCAGATTGAATGCACAGCCTTCTAGTGTTTTGAGTGTATGTGGAAAAAAAGTTAGTGAAAGAACAGTAACAGTTCATTAAATAAAAATCAAAGCACAGTTTATCCCCAAATAAGAGGATTATTAAGTAGAAAAGTGTTAGAAGATAGTGACAATGATGTTTGATGGTTGTTATTTTTCCCATTACAGAAACACCAAAAAAAACCCCACATTATTCCAAATTCTATAAATGGGGAGAAAGTGGCTTAAATTTAATTTGCTTAAAGTCATGACTGAAAAAGCACAGGAGGCCTCATCCTTTAGGCTGCACAAAGGTTATATCCTGTGGCTACACCATTTGAATATCTGAAATAATGACCAGCTGACGTCCCATGGGCACTAAAATCAATTTTTTTTTCTCATTTCCTTTTCTATCTTAAAAACAAACATGGACAAAACACAAACAGGGGCAAAACCCACCAGGAATGACAAATCAGTGCCTAAAAGCAACACTCTCCCTGTGCTCCCCTCCCAGTTTAGTTGGTTTTCTATTTAACAGAGATTTCCAGTTACTAATAAATAAATAACAGCATCCCTCTGCAGCTTCCAAACTCTCCATGCTGATGCTGTAAGAAGCTGGAAAATGCACGTTTGGCATGCAGAGGTTTAAAATAAAATTTAAAAACCCCTTCCCTCCTAACTGAGGATGCTGTCAGTGAAATAAGACATTTGCTTGCACTCCAGGATCTCGGTTCAGAACAAACCTGTCAGCCACACATTAAAAATTAAAAGCAAAGATACAGTGAGCAGACAGCCCAGCCGAGGGCTGCTCCCTCAGAACCAGTAAATATTAACTCTACTGAAAGAACATCCATCACCAGTGTATTCCTTTGCTTGCCTCCAAGTCCAGAAAAAACCTGGAATATCCATGGGACGGCCAAGCTTTTAAAATTAATTTTTAAATCTCCTCACTTGACACACGACACCGTCCATCCTCTTTGTTCCCAGCATCCATGTGTGAACAGTTAGGGAAGTCTGGCCATGACACATCACAAAACCACCCCAAAGAGGAAGGAAAAACCCAATTTCCTTTCCCCCAAGGAGGTACCGGAGCAGACACAAGTGGAGCAGCTCAGCAGACACCACGTGGGGAGCTCTGGCAGCAGTGCAAGTGTAAATTCCTCTCTTCTCGCTTTGGCAGGAGGAGCTGCCCCCCAAATTTCCCAATTCCGAAGGCACTTGGATCCCCACAGTCACTGCCTTGGGAGCTGGGCCAAAAATCCCCCCAGAGCAAGGAGCAGCATTTGTCACACAGAGAAGATGAGAGAGAGAGCAAAAAGCAGCCAGAGAAGAAGGGAAATCAAGAGCAAAGTGATATTAAAAAAGTTCCAAGACATCCAGGAAAAGTTTTGTCTGCAACGCAAGGAACGGGAATTTAAATTTTCCGCTCAGATCTTTCAGCTCTGTTTTTGTCTTTTCGGTTCCTAAAGAGGTCGTTGCTCACTAAAATAATTATTAAGGCCAAAATACAGCACTCAAGCACGTATTTTGAGAAAAAAGAAAATGAATAATCAACCATTTATTGTACTTTAAAAAAAAATAAGGCTCAGTCTATGTCCACAGAAGTCAAAGGAAGGTCTCCAGTCAGTTTAGATGGCAACAAATATAAATATTATGTTAAAAACAGAAACCAAGCACTTTCCCTTTCAGCAGTTTTGCTCACAGAAAGACGATTTAGGTCCTGGCAAAAAGGCAGCACCCAAGATTATATTCCAGAATAAAAAACAGGAGATTAAAACCTCTGTGTGCTGGATGAGCCCCCCCAGAACAGAATAAGCAACCAAAAGGAAGCAAAGACACCAACAAAGAGCACACAAAATTAAATGTACACTAAAGGCAGAGCAACAACGGGACTTTGAAAGAAACTTTTTTGACTTTCTGCCCCTACTCTTGGGAAGAGTTATCCGACAAGACCCCAGTTAATATTGATGATGGAAAAGCAGCCCAAGAAACCTGAAAAAGAGACGTACAGAAATGGTTCAAGGGTCCAGGAAAAGCACCTGACGGTCCTTCCAGGCTCTTTCCTCATCACACAAGGCTCAGTTCAATGGAAAGAAATGATTTTTGTTTGTTTTTCTTAAGGGGAATCATGGCATTGTGCTGGACTAGCTGGACACAAACAAAATTCTAGGTACGAGAGCTCCCCCACGTTATTCTTTTGGCAGGGGTGCAGAGAGGAGCCACGGAAACACAGAACAGCTGGAAAGGGAACCAACAACAAAAACATTTTATTCTGCTGGAAAAAGCTGCTTTACAATGAGCAAATTGTACCAAAAGAATGGGCAGTGCCCACCAGCACCTTCTTTAATTCTTTAATTCAGCACTGTCTCATTGAAAGCTGCTCATAAACACACAATAACTGTAATTTAGTCACACATTAATTAAAATATTGGCCTGGATTACCACAGAATTTGGCTTAGATAATCTGATAGCCATTTCTGATGTCCAAATCTTCTTATCTCTCTCTGCTTATTAGTACCTACAATAAGTAAAGACCCTTTAGGAAATAAAGTGCGATGAAATCAGCCTGAAAGAAGAGCTGTGCTTTGTATAAGCTAAAAATTGCAAGTTTATAGAAAATAACTGTGGCACCAGCACCATTAGGCAGCTTGTTTAAAGGTCACAGGCAGTTTATAGTAGGGCTTAATTGCCTTAAAAAGAAAACACATCTAAACACTTGCTTAGTGTAACAGGCAATTTGGAAGGGTTTAATTTAGCATTTTACAACAAATGAGAACCTAAGTGCTAACAAGGTATTTGTCAAAATTCTTTCTTGCCTGACTTCAGCCAAAGTTTTCCAAGCTGCTTACAGTGAAATCTGTTTATTCCCTCCAAGGTTCTGCTGAACCCCCTCAGACCGGGAAGTGAGCAAAGAGAAAAAGGGAAAGCTCTCAATTTAATGTGTTTTTTCAGAGGCGAACCCAGAATAATGAGAGAATCATAAAATCATGGAATGCCTTGGGATAGAAGGGAGCTTAAAGATCACCCAGTCCCCATGGCAGGGACACCTCCCACTGTCCCAGGCTGCTCCAAGCCCTGTCCAGCCTGGCCTTGAACAATTCCAGGGATCCAGGGGCAGCCCCAGCTGCTCTGGGAATTCTATCCCAGGGCCTCACAACCCTCACAGGGAAGAATTTCTTCCTAAACTATGGCTGTTCAGACTAGAAAACCAAATCCTTTCCGGCTAGGAAAGCGGTCTGTTCTGAATTTAGACAACAGATATGAAACCACGAACAAACAACTGAGAAAGGTTAAAAGAAAACGTGGGGGGTCATAATTCCAGACTTTTTTTAAAGTCAAGTCGTACACAAACAGAATCTGACAAAAGGGAAAAAGCTGAGCCCTCGGAATGAAAGAGTAAATAAATCAGCAACAACCCAGAAGGTTCCAGCTGCCTCGCTGGTGAATACAACAACGCTGACATTTAAAAGGAGAATTGATCTGCCGCTTTTACAAGGGACTCACTTTCACAAGGTACAGGGAAGGAAAATGACTAAAAAATAACTGTAGTCAGATCTAAACAAGCAGGTCACTGAATTCCATTTGCACCTGACGTGCAGGAGATAAGGACTGAGCCTGAAAACTCCATTTGTGGAACAGCAGAAGTCCTCACACGCCAGGGACTCCGCACTGGGCAAAGACAGAACACCCACGAATGCTGATCCCTCTCTTCCCTGGGAGGGGCTGGGCTGGAATTCCCAGGGCAGCTGGGGTTGCCCCTGGATCCCTGGTAGTGCCCAAGGCCAGGCTGGACAGGGCTTGTGTAGTTGCAGTGTTTTAGGATTTTCCTTTCTCTCTCATGGAGAATACAGATAAACTGTACTTTCTCAATCTCTGTGTTTTGTGTTAGNGAATTTCTGGGCCACCAAACTTTTGTGCCACCCATGGTCTCAGCACAGAGAGCTGTGACACATTGAGTGAAATCCATGGAAAAAGCAGCTTGAGAAAAGGGAGGGGAATGAAGCTGCTGGACTTGAGTTGTACCTGGAGAGCAGCGAGAAAACATGTTTACTTCAGGGGGGTTTGTGCTCTCTTTCTTTGCCCATCTCAAAACCCAAATCATTCGTAAGTTTGTGGTAATTAACAATAAAATAAGCAACGAGCTCATGAATTTAAGGCTGCAAAATTCCCATATTTTTGATGTACAATGCAGGGAATCACAGAATAACACCCACCACAAAAAAGAAGATTGTGAAGCACCTGGAGCCTGCACTGCTGGGAACACTCGATGAGTACCCGATTAAACCTGGATTACGCCGCATTTATATCTTTTAATTCCAAGATTGATACAAGTTTTATCAAGGCTGTGTTTAATCTCTAAATGCGTTCCAGTATTTTGTTGGCAAAGTGAAATCAAGATGAAGCCCAAAAGCCTTTAAGGATGGGCCATCCAAAAAATGGAATGCATGGAAAACTTGCACATAACAGACGCTTCAGAAATCCAAAGGTTGGGAATTGTCTGCTGCCAAATTGCCACAAGAGTGAGGTGGGATCAAGACAGATCACTGGATATTAATTAGTTAAAAAGATCCTGAACTTTTAAAAACCACCCTGATGATCCCAAAGCAGGGAGTCGTCAGCTAAAATCATGGAAAATAGGAAAAACACAGAGATCAATGATGGCTATTCCTGACTGCCACTGCTCCTTCCCCTTAAAAAGAAGAAAAGGTACCCAGGACAAGAAGATTAATAAGGATTAACACACTGGATATTCAGGTGAGGGAAGAAATTGCTCCCACTTTGTTCCCCATTGAAGGATCTGGTAAGAACCAAGAAGCAAAAAGGGAACAAAGAGCTCCAAAAGATGATGGAGGTTCCTTTGCAATATTTTGGGGAGAGCCAAGCTCACTCCCCTTCGTGGCAGGAAAGGATTTGTGACCAAATGATGCCCAAAAAAGGGGGGGACTGACACAGATGACTGAAGCAGAGAGAGGGAGAGGTTTGGAAAATCACTTGGAAAGATTCTGAGCTGCACACACCAAAATTTTTTGTGCTCAGCTTGCAGGAAAACAGCTCATCCTGGGACAGGCAAACCAATCTGATGGGGAAGGACAGGGAAAACAGACCAGCAGGACCAGGGTGAAAGGGTTATTTTGAGCAAACCTGTTCTAAAGCACCTTAACACGAAGGACAAACAGCTTTTGTTTTTCTGAAGTGTTCCAATGGCAGTGACCAAACACTGTTTTCCCTCTGCAAACTTTTAAATATTTATAAAATTATGTTCCTCGCTCGCTGTCCTTTCCTCCAGCTACAGAAATTTCCTTCTTTTGCATTTGCCTCAATCACCCATCAATCATTCTCCTTCCTCCTCCACTCGCTGTAATTCGTCAATGTCTTTCTAGCAACAAAGTGCTGGAACCAAAAGTGGTGCTCAAGGAAGAGAGGGGCTAAAAACAAGAGCTTTATCCAACTGCTCACTTGGACCTGAACACAAATTCTGCAATTTTGACACCACTATGGACAAATGACTTCCCTGAGACGGCAGAATTACCTGCTGGCATCACAGAATTACCCAGGACTTTTTCCTTTCACTTCTCATTTCCATTTTCATCCCAAATGTTTCAAACGGTTTAGGAAAAGCTAAATTTATTACACCTTTCCACCAGCTTTGAAGCTGCATTTTCAAAATGATTCAATCACATCATTTTATAGAGTCCCATAACACTTCTTCAATTTCTCTTGGTGTTTGTGGCAATGTTTTACTGGGGATAAAATCCTGTCTTACACCCCAAGATTTAAAAAAATCATTCCTGGAAAGACCAGAGATTGCTGGAGAAGGATCCTCTGTATTCCAACTCTCCTCCACCTTCATGACAGCCAATTTCTTATTTAATAAATTCCCTCAGCTGCAATGAAGGGCTGTTATTTGCAGAGCCAAGAGCCCCCTGATGATGCTCTGGAGAGGCTCCTCGGGCCGTTGGGGAGGAGCTGGGGTCAATGAAATGAGGCAGCGTGAGGGACTGACAGCTCAATGCAAGGGACTGCCCAGAAAATGCAAATTACAGCAGGAAAAGAGTGAGAAAAAGGCATTGATAGCTAAGCCAAGGGGAAAAATTATCAGGTGTTTCAAAAGGAAAGAAATTCCATGTTTTGCTGTGTTTGAAACTAGCCTAGGAAGTTTGTTTTAAAAATAATCAAAGCAGAATTTAAGGAAAAAAAAAAACCACCAAAGGGAGGTGAAAAGTGTTCTAAGAATAAACACCACCAATCCTTCTCGCGTTTAGAAGTCACCAGTATTCTCCCAAACTTCACTTGGACAAACCAAATGCCCTCAGAGATTCCTTGTGTGGCTCCAGACCTTTCCCCAGACACACAAACCCCATCATTTCCATGATTTTGGGAACATATTCCAGGTTCAGATGGAATTAACGCAATTAATAAAAACCAAGCTGCCTCCTTCTCTACCTGTCCCTCACCTTGACAAATCAGCAGCTTTGCCAATCATTAACAATTAACAGAAACCAGCTCCTCTAAAAATGAACTGACACACCTCACATGAAATGAGACACAGCCCTGGAGATGTCACTTCTCAAAAGAGAATCTCAAGCCGAGCCAAAATTTAAATTGACCTATAAAAGCATTTCCACAGAATCCCAAACAATCCTAAGCCTCCCATTTCCATTTACTAAATTCCAAAACATAGAACTCTTCCACGGCAGCACCTGAATGCCAGCAGTGCAATAAGGAATGCAGAAACAAAATGAGACTGTTTCTATTGATTTTCCCTGCTCCAGCTGAAAGGCAGGCAGTAAATAAAATGCAGACTGAAAACCGCAGCGTTGTTTTTATTTCTTTCATTATTCCAGACTACTTAAGGTGTAAGAACTCTGCTCACTACAAGGCACTTTTAATTGAAAGACTCTCCTCGTGCCATCCTGAGGAAAGCCACAGGTGGCAGCTACAGCCGAGAATAAAAATGAAAGCTTTGAGCCTTGCCCAGGGCTACAACCAGCCAAGGTTTTCTGGGGATTTGTTCTCATGGCCAATGCCTTTCCAAGGATTAACAGGGAGTGCACAGGAAAGTCAGCAACACTGGAGGGGTGGATGAGGACACGGAATCCCAGAATGGTTTGGGGTGAAAGGACATCAAAGCCATCCAGTGCCACCCCTGCCATGGCACCTCCCACTGTCCCAGGCTGCTCCATGCCCTGTCCAGCCTGGCCCTGGACACTGCCAGGGATGGAGCGGCCACAGCTGCTCCAAAATGAGATCTTCATTGTGGGATGAGGAAGAAGAGGGTGAATATTTTGCACACAGAGCAAAAGCCCCTGTGGGCTCCTGAGAAACCACTCCAATATTTTAAACTCCTTGTTTGACCCCCACCTCCCACAGCGAGGGGGGTTTCTTGTCCTCACTGCTCTCCAGGATATCCCTGCCCCTGCTTAGTTTCCCTTCTCTCTCATTTTCCTCTGCCACCTTTGTTTGTTTTCCACAGAAGCTGGGGCTGCCCCTGGATCCCTGGCAGTGCCCAAGGCCAGGTTGGATGGGGCTTGGAGCAGCCTGGGATAGGGGAAGGTGTCCCTGCCATGGCAGGGGGTGAGAACTGGATAATTTTTAATGTCCCAACTCAAACCCTTCTGTGATTCCATGATTTCTGCACAGCATTTCCATTTATGCACACCCCTTCCACTTCTGCCCCTGTTGTTACCCACCCAGTTGTGCTGTAAAGTCCTGCAACTAAAAGAACAAACCACTTTTTTTGTAAAATGCCAAATGGGCAGTGAGAAAGCAGCCAGCTCCAAAAAAGTCCTGTTGCTATTATGCACATCAGAAAGGAGCTAAATATTAGGAGCTCCAGACCAGGAGATATATATTATTATTTTCCTGACATTAGAAAACTGAAATTTAAGTTCATAACATTGGAAGAAAAAGAAAAGGAAGCGCTGGAACATTCCCTGCTTCTGGAGAAACAAATACTGTCCTTGCAGCTTTGTATTTCCTGGGAAAAAGACACAGGAGAAGGAAGTGCCCATAACCCTCTTACTCTGGAACACAACGATGGGGAAGGTTCAGTGAAGCTCAGAGGGCCCCATCCTTCCTTCTTTCCACCTTTATTCTTCCTTCTTGTCTTCCTAACAAAACCAATTCAGCTGGAAATAGCAACGATCCTCCCTCTTATCCCATGAATTATTTCTGCAGTTTCAGTGTTTATGTCCTGACACAAGAGCAAATCCAGCCACAAAAACAAAGTAGCCTAAGGAGTTTTTATTTAATTATATGACATGACCTAGAATTACTTGATGCAACAATATTCCTTTCCCCCACTGTTTTTAGTATTTCAGCCCTTAAATTACATAAACAATTGGAAAATACTAAGTTCTCCCTATGGGTACCTCATGGGTCAACAGCAGAATCAAAAGAATTAAAGCGACAGCACAGATCTCCATGATCCTGAGCTCATTAATTAATGACTATGCAGAGCATAATCAATCCAGCCCAGTGCTGGGGAGACTGGGCATGGAACTGCTTCCTCCAAGGGTGAATCTCCTGTCCTGATCTCTGCTCTGGGGTCCGGTGCTGTGGAGCACTCCCAAAAATCCTCTGCCAGGAGAACTTGGATTCCCCACTCCCCAGCCAAGCTCAGGCTTCCAGGGAAGTGACAGGAACCTGCCCTGGGCCCTGCCTGGAGATTGTTCTGAGGAAGCTCCTCCTGTGCCAGAATTTCCCCCCAGTGTCAGATCACAGATTGATGGAATTGCTTAGGTTGGAAAAGATCTCCAAGGTCCAGTCCAACCACTCCCCACAGCAGTGCCACCACTGGGCCATGTCCCCAAGTGCCACATCCACAGGGCTCTGAAATCCCTCTGGGGATGATGGGGACTCCATCACCACCCTCTCATCGAAGAAACTTTCCCCAAAATCCGACCTAAACCTCCCCTGGTGCCACTTGAGGCCATTTCCTCCTCCTGTCCCTGTTCCCTGGGATCAGATCCCAAATCCCCCCGGCTGTCCCCTCCTGTCAGGAGCTGTGCAGAGCCACAAGGTCCTCCCTGATCCCCCTTTCCTTGTTTTATATGACACAAAACCCACACACAAATGGCTGCACGTGCACTCAAGTGCCACATAAAAGTGAATATTGCTGTCAGTAATTCAGCGTGTGAAAAAACAGCTCCATTTCAGGAAAACGTACAAACTCGCTCTGTAAAAAAGGCACATAAAGAAATGGAAAACAACTAAAATGCATTCCAGCTCAAACAGGCATTTTATCTGTTCCAGACATTCCGAAATTCTCCAAAGCTTCACAATTCAAAGGATGCAGGAACTGGGCTCTTTTAGACAACCTGTGATGTGCAATTATAGGACAGCAGACCTGATCCTGCTGCCTCTGCTCCCAGAATTATCCAGATGCTGGAGGAACACACAACAGGAACACCTGATATTTGTGTGCTGCTCTGGCTGGATACAGAATCAGAAAGAAAAAAAGCTGTCACTTCAAAAATTTTTAACTTCATACAAATGTAAGCTGTCACAAACTACCTCTGCATTGTGTTTATCTGAGTGGGAAAAGCTGCCACTCTTTTATTAACAATCTTTCCCTGCATTACTCAGTCACTGCACATTAGAACCAGCAGCTGGAGAGTTTGGAGTGATAATGAAACCTGTAACAAGCCATCCTCAGCCGTCTTTTCCAAACAATAAGGGAATTAAAATTTCAATTTAAATGCAGAGGTTTGAAACACGCTTCAGTGGCAAAATTACTTCAATTAATGTGAGCGGAATACAAAGAGCAGGCTGCAGAAATGGGATGCAGCAGGCTGGAATGATGCCTTGGGAGTGATTGCATGCACCCAGCACGGGGCTGCAAAGGTCTCATTCCGACTGTATGGATCACAAGGCTACAGGAACAACATTAATCAGGGCTGCAACTGCAGGGTGAGGGGCACAAACGCACTCTGGGCTTTTTCTAAGCACCAGCATCTGTTTACCTTGAGGAATGAAACCAAAGGACAGGCAGATCTATAGATGCTCTGCCTCGCTGACAGATTAGTAATGATTTTACATAATATTCCTATCATATCAAAGGAGAAGGGAATTATCCCGCAGCCAGTGAGTGATTACAACATCACAGCCTTGCAGAGCTGTGTTAACACAAGATGGCAAAAGCCAATGAGCCTCTACAGTGATTTTTGGCCAGGAAAAAGCTCCAAATGCAGGTGAATTACTGTTTCTTTATACAGGCACATTTGTCTTCAAATGAGAATTGCAAGTGCCAATGAGCGGCTGAAATTGAGTGTTCCATTTCCACTTGAGGTTTCTCTGCGTTCCCTGATATATTCCAAAAGAGCCCATGAACTAACAGCTGCTTTTTGTATCATTATTATTTGATTTATTAGAAAATATTCTCTATTCTGAAAACTAAAAACAACCAAACACAGAGCAGCAACAGAAATGCTGCAGAAATCCATAAATCAGAGAGATCTAATGCTGTCTCTCCCTCATAGCCACAGGCAACTTTACCCAAACACACATATTTATATATACATGTGTCTATATTTAAAATAAATGTGCACAAAACATTGCATACCAGTAAGATAACAGATACACAGGTTGAAAACCATTTCTAAAGCAT
Organism: Pardalotus punctatus; assembly: GCA_013400915.1. Taxonomy (NCBI): domain Eukaryota; kingdom Metazoa; phylum Chordata; class Aves; order Passeriformes; family Pardalotidae; genus Pardalotus; species Pardalotus punctatus. The sequence goes on along the minus strand of VZTX01003193.1, from coordinate 14,058 downwards.
AATGTATGATAAATCCCAAGCAATGTTATTTTTCTTCTTACACTTCCTATCATAGATTGCAAATAGGAGACAGATGACTTGTCTGGAATTTTGAAAATAGTATTTTAAATTCAAAAAGGCACCCACAAAAAACCCAAACCAAGCAAACTGGGAAGTCCATCAATGAAAAAAGCACCAACGTTCCAACTGATACCGACAGTAAATCTGAATATCATGCTTTAATACCTACACTGAACACTCTTCATTTACATCTCCTTTTTCACATCTGACAACAGAAAATATCAGGCAAACACCACACTTGGATTTTCTCCTTTCTGGAGTTGCTCAAGGCCAGCTTGGACAGGGCTTGGGGCAACCTGGGGTAGTGGAAGGTGTCCCTGCCCACGGCAGGGGAAGGGAACTGGATGAGATTTAAGGTCCCTTCCCACCCAAAGCATTCCTCGATCCTGTGACTGCACCAGGGGTGGCACAGGAGAAGGGGAGGAAGAGAAAAACGAAAGGAAGGTGATGGCAGAGAGAAACCAGACACGAGGATGTGACAGCAACAATAAAAACCAGGGAGGGTCCCACAGGCCACGGGAGGATGGGATGAGATCGGCATCCAGCTGTGGAAAGCGCACCAGAGGAACACGGGAAGTTTTACAAAGTCACATTTAAGGTAAAATATGATAAAGCAAAAAGGAGGAAATTAAAGTTCAAGGTGCCAACATGAAAATTTCCAGCTCTTTCTCCTGCTGGATAATGATTTATTAAAAAGAAGTGAAGAGGCACAGCTAAGGGAGACAACAAAGGACAGGGAAGTTGGAAAAACCAACAAAAACAAGGCAATGAAAAGATGGCCTTAAAGGCACTGTCTGGCAACCACAAAGAAGAGTAAGAAACAGAGGTACTGCTTTTGCCTGCACTTTTGGATGCCAGGGTGGTTCAGGATGGAAAGGACCTCTGGAGAATATCAAATCCACCTCCCTGCTCCAACAGGGACATCTGGAGCCGCATCCAATCCGAATTAAAAAATTCTCCACAGAGGGAGACTCCCCACCCTCTGTGGGTCTATAGAAGATGAACCTGTTCCAGTGTTCAACAATCCCTACGGTAAAAAGGCTGTTTTAGGGTCAGACTATTTCCTGTATTCACTCTGTGCCCATTGCTCCTCTCCTGGGCACCACTCAGCACAGTCTGGCTCTGTTTTCTTTGCACCTCCATCAAACAATAACCACCATCAGCAACACATCCCTGAGGATTCTCCCAGCTTCTCTCCACATGTGAGATGCTCTTCAACCATCCCTGTGGTCCTGCACTGGCCTGGGCCCAGTAATTCCATCTCTCCTGTACTGAAGACCCCAGAACTGGACTGAGCACTCCACATGTCAGGAATGAGTGGAGAAAAATCACCTCCCTTGTTTTTAATTACTAGAAGACAGTTCCAGGAAAGGAAGGTCTGGAGCCGGGTGAGGAAGTGCTTGTTAAGTTTAGAAAAAAGAGAAAGATTGTTATTAGAGAAGCCAGGAAACTTCTAACTCCAGCCCAAGACTGAACTGAAAGGCAAGCTTACAAAAGAGCTGGAACTGAAGAGAAAAAAACACTTGAAAGAAGGGAGAAAAAGAGATTAAGAAAGAGCTGGAAGTAAGCAGAAAGGATCAAAAGCCCTGGTAAAAGAATCACAGAGGCACAAAACCAATTAGGTTGGAAAAGACCTCCGAGATCATCAAGCCCAACCTATGGCAAATCCCCACCACTGAGTGCCACCAACTGTCATTCCTTGGACACCGCCAGGGGTGGGGACTCCAAACCTCCCTGGGGGTTCATTCCCATGTCTGATCACCCTTCCCATGAAGAAATTATTCCTAATGCCCAACCTAAACCTTAAAGCTTTGTCCTCTCATCCAGACAATGAGGCAAAAATGCCTAAATTGTGCAAGAATCTCCCCTCTGAACAACGACCAAAGTGGTGAGTGCATTCTGGGGATGAAACAGGAGGGACACAGGACATTTCTTCCCTAATAAAAACGGGTTTGGAATAACGGGTAAGACTTTAAGAAAGACTATTTTACGGGCAGGTGTGTGGAAAATTCATTTTAAAATAAAACATGAGACCGCAAAAGGAGGGAGGGAGGTACCAGCATGTCCGTGGCGTTGAGGTAGCGCTTGCTGGCCATGCACTGCTCCAGCTTCTGAGGGACCTGCTTGATGTTCTCGATCTCGTCCAGCAGGTTGAGGACGTGCTTGTGCTCGATGCCCTCGATCCACAGCTTGCGCAGCTCGTCGCGCTTGCAGTGCAGCAGCATCTTGCAGGACAGCAGGTTCTCCTTCACCTGCAGCAGCACGGCACGGGTTAATTCCAGCTGTGCCCGGCACTGAGAGCGGTGCCCTTCCCCACCTTCACTTTATTGGGAATTCCAAAAATATCACAAGGTTAAAACCGGATTTAATTTCTTTCAGAGTGCTTTGGCTGAAGGGAACGGTATGGACCATAAAACTCAACTTCTCTCGTAGTGAAATGGTTTTTAATACAAGTCCTATACCACTTGTGAAATTTTAACTGAAATACCACAAATTGAGCAAACACCAGGTTCTGGTAACCACAACCAAGGCCTGATGTACCTGTTGCCCAAAAAACAATTCAGTATTTTGGCAAACAGCAAGAATCCAATTTTCAGTGGAAACAAACAATCCACCACTAATTTTCCAGCTGTAACCATTTTCCATCTGCCTATTAAATCTTTTGGCAACTCTCCTTTCTTCAAGTTTGGTGTCCTTGCTTTGAAACAAGACTAGCTAAGATTACAACCATTCTCCCAATAACCTGAGCAATACCAATCTCTTTTTTGGAAGAGATTTGTTGGAACATTTAAGGTAAGAGTTCAAATCAGCATTTCTATTATTTATCAAGGCCATTACAACCCTTTGGTGTTGCCATTCAGTTTGGTTTTGAGCCTCACACCATCCTCCAGGTGGCAAAATCTCTAATTTTTCCCCCTTCAGGCAACATAATTTTTCTTCTCCATTCTCTCTCCTCACAGCCTGCATTCCCTACTTTCAGGTTCTCCCAGTATTCCCTGCTAAGGTCAGTGTAACCTAGCTTTTCCTGCATAAAGCAAATCAACAATCCATATTAAAATGTGGAAGCAATTAGCAGCACAGCTTCACACATTGCTTTCACACCACTCTTGTTTGGTGATAAGTTATGAATACTCGGGGCCCAACCTTTTCTCAGGCTGAACTCTCACTGAATTACACATGAAGAGAGACACTCAGAAGAAGCCCTCCAATTTATTTTTAAATAATGAGCCTTTAAAGCACTCCACAGATGCCACTTCAGCTGCACTTTCTCCTACCTTGTTCACCTAAAGGCAGTTAAAAAAAAAAAATACACGTGAAAAACACACCAATGGACCAAATCTGGACATTGGTAAATAACAACTCCATAAAAGAGCCTCTGACTAGAGGCAAGAGAGTTTGAGATTTCAATGCTGCACTCCAAAATGCCCTTTTGAAAAGAGGAACATGGAAAAAGCCTCAGCCAACAAAAAAAAAAAAAAAACCTCATCTAAGAGAGTCACAAAAAGCAGAGGCAAACTAAAACGCACACTGAGTTCATTTCACATCTAATCCCTGTTCAATACATTAATTGGAAATGTTTTACTGACCTGGCACAGCATCATCAGCGGACTGCAGCTACAGAGAGCCAAATTAGGTCAGCAAACAATCATGGGGCCAGAAGGAATCTCACCAGACATTCCTACTCTGTCCTTGCAAGAAAGATCATGATTTCTATCCACATCTGGGAGCAGGGGAAGGAATGAACAGCAAATCTTTAAAGAAACCACCCCTTGCTAGCCCACATTGGTTCTGCTTCCTAATTCAGTTGTACAGCAGCAGCACCTCTGTAGCCAAACTCCAAACTAAACCTTTCCCACCGGGAACTGACACAAGAATTGAGCACAAAAGGGGGATGCACAGAGGGATCTGGAGCATCTATCACTGGTACAGTTCCTGATGCAGGTGAACTGCACGTGGTCACCCACCTGGCACAGAGGGGAACATGGAAATCAGGCCTGGGAGCGTAACTGAGATTGATGAGAAACCAGATCTGAGCCTCCTGTGAGATTAGCTCAAAACCACTGCAATACATATTGACCAAAACTAATCAGAAAACTGAAATACCAAAAGGTCCTTCACCTTTACAGTCATTCCTCGAGGTGGGACCCAAAGGTCACACCACTCACTGTTTGTTTTGACCCCTGCAAAGCTTTGCACACTGGGTGAACACAGGCCACTGCCTACAGCTGATTTCACATTTGGTGGAATTGATCTCTGCTTTCAGAGTGCTGAGCTTTGTCCATAAATCCTAGAATTATCTCTTAGCCTTGGAAAGCATCAGAATGCTCTTCCTTTTCTTTGAAAATGTTAAATGAATTTAAAAGCCAGAAGGGTCAGTATGTAACCCCATAAAGGTAAAAAACTGCTCCTAAAGCACTGCTGGGCAAGGTTTAAAGCTGAGACTTCCACAGAGATAGGGGGAAAAAAAAAGAATTTGGTGCCTGGTTTGCAAAATTTAGGTACAGCAAATTGCACAGCAAGCACGAGATAGGAGCCCAAAGAACTCATCTGTTGCTGCAGGGCCAGAGCAGCTCAAAGAATCCCCAGCCATGAGTGGCAGAGTTATTTACTGGCACCTTACCCAAGTGTGAGCACTCAAAATGCAGACAAGATTCAGGGGCACAGAGTTCATGGACATTCACACAACACAGCTGAGCTTGGAAATAGCACCAAAATTCATATTCTGTGATCAAAAAGCAAGCTGATGAATCACCCAGACTATTCAGGAGGTGGCTGGAGGCCAAGATAGCAAAACATGAAAAGATGAGATGGAAAGGTGTGAGCTCAGCAGCCCCGGAGACTTCAAACACCTGATAGCAACATGCCCAGGCAATAAATGAACAGGGGCACTGCAGAGCTCTGTGCTTCACATCCACCTCTCATTCTGACTTTGAACCACTCCTGTTCTCACAGGGATCCTACAGAAAACGCTGCCAGTAAAACACAGCTTGGGACAATGGTGCTGGGAGTGGGTGGTGCTGGAATGACAGAGCCACTTGTGTTCAGGCCTAGCTCAGAACTAGAATCCTGCAAAGACGTGGGGTTGAAGGAACTTAAAGATCATCTCATTCCACCCCCCATCCATGGCAGGGACACCTCCCACTGTCCCAGGGTGCTGCAAGTCCCAGTGTCCAGCCTGGCCTGGGGCCCGGCCAGGAATCCAGGGGCAGCCCCAGCTGCTCTGGGAATTCCAGCCCAGCCCCTCCCCACCCTCCCAGCCAGCAATTCCCAATTCCCAAGATCCCATCTCTCCCTGCCCTCTGGCACTGGGAAGCCATTCCCTGGCTCCTGGCCCTCTAGCCCTTGGCCCCAGTCCCTCTCCAGCTCTCCTGGAGCCCCTTCAGGCCCTGCCAGGGGCTCGCAGCTCTCCCTGTGTCCTTCCCTTCTCCAGGGGAACATTCCCAGCTCTCCCAGCCTGGCTCCACAGGGGCTCCAGCTTTGGGAGCAGCAGCTCCATGGCCTCCTCTGGGCCTCTTCCAAGAGGGCTGGACACAGAATTCCAGGTGGGAGCTCAGTGGGTATTTAGAGGCTAACAGCACTTTCTCAACTCAATTTTAACTCAGTTCAGAACGATGACAAGAAACTGGAAAAACAAAGGGACAGGAGCTTGGAGCTCCCATCTCCAGTAGCAAAACCACCACTAAAACAGCAGCAGCCAGGAAAAAGCAGATTTTCACCTGGAACACCGCCCGTGGAGCTGACCCAAACCCAGAAACACCCGGGCTGGCCCTCACCTGCTTGATCTTGTTGCGGGAGTTGGTGATGCGCTCGGTGATGCTCTGGTAGGTGCGGATGGCCGTGGTCAGCTCCGTGTAGTGCTGCACGATCAGCTCGTCCAGGTCCCGGTCACACTTCTCGTACGCCTCCTCCAGCCGCCCCTTCTCGTTCTCCCGGTCCTCCACGTCATCGCTGGTGGATAAAGTCCTGAGGACATCAAGGTGGCAAAAGTTACTCATAGTGAGGGTTGGTGGAGTTTGTTTCAGTGTTTGGTAGAGATCAATGTACTGGAAGGAAATAAAACCCAGCAATATAGTGGTTTATTACTCTGCCACTTTTCAAAAGCTTCAGAGATTTCTTCTTCCTTTCTCAGGGAAAGTTCTCTGTTAGTTATCACATTGCCAGTGAGTCATTAATACAGGCACAATGTAAAATATGAAATATCTCCTGATTTATTATTTATGAAAAGCTGGAAGGAAAAAAATCCTAGCTTTGGACTAGGAATCAGTGCAACTTGTGCAGTGGTGTAGTTCCTGTAACTTACCTACCAAAGGTAAGGGATGTCACAGGGATGCAGAGAAATCCATCACAAATCCATCCTATTTCCCCCCTTTTTAACCTCTGACTAACGTTATCTCGCAGGATTTTATTTTTTACTTAAATAAACTGATATTCCAACAAAACTCCTGAAAACTTTTTGAAACTGGACATAGTTCAGAGCTTTTTGATGTCACTGCAAATTTCTGTTCAAGAATCAATGCAATCTCCTCCTTCTCCCTTTGAGAGGATAATAATCCCAGAAAGAGCAGCAAGAACCTTTTCCTGATACCCATCCTAAACCTCTCCTGACACAGCTCCACGTACCTTTAAAGTACCTCTAGATAACTGAGGTAGGGTCCCTCAGGACCTGCCCCTCCTGAAGAAGTTGCAGCCCCCCACAAGTCTCCCCTCAAAGCAGCTTCTTCCAATACATAAAATTAATTGCAGCATTAACTTCCAGTTCCATGCTTCATGGTAGCTACAGAAACAGGAATGCTTTCTAAGGTTTATAATAATACTAATATGATAATGTTTATAATAATAATTAATATTCTACTCCCAGGCATTTTTAGTTGTGTCTTAAATCACCTCTTCACAAAAAAAGTGGGGGTTTTTAACTGTATTATAGCCAAAGCTCTTTAATATCATGCAAAAAGCATCTGCAAAGTAAGAACACTAGACCAGGTTGGTCAGGGGGCAGAAAATACCAATTTTAGTGAAAGGCTCCCTGCCCATGGCAGGGGGCTTGGACCTAGACCATCTTCAAGAACCTCCCAATCCAAACCATTCCATGATTCTGTAACGAAAACCACGTGCAAGACTGTCTGGCAGAAAGCCATCCTCTGTTAAGAACTCCAGCAGATAAATAAATATATTTTCTTTGTGAAGAACTGCTTATTTCTGCTGGAAGAATGTTCTTCAGCACATTGGACACAAGGAATATCCTCCCCAGGAACAGACATTGTGTTCAGGTTTGGAGCTGCCCAGGATTGCCTGTCCCAGCACCCAATGAAAAAAAAAAAACCCATCCTCTCTGCAGGAGACAAAGAGGCAGCAGAACCAAACTGACCACAGCACTGACTTGAAAATTTAGCAGTTTTAATCAAACAAAATCCGATTGCAGAATTCTGGATTTGCCAAAGAATCCACCTGCAGTGTCAGCAGTTGGTTACAAAAGTTGCAGAGGATGCCACGAGCCTTTGCCACTGCTCCAGCAAATTCCCATCCAGCTCAGGCTTCCTAACAACTTCCATCCGTAATTTTTAAGCAGATTCATATTGTGTTGCTTCTGTTGTTGGTGGGATTTGTGGAAGCAGGTAGAGAGGTCAGGCAGACAGGACTCAAGATGGCAAAGAAGAAGGTTTTATTTACAAGAAGTTCTTTTTATACACAGTAATAAACAAGTGTCCATTGGCCAAAGACAATCCACCCCCAAAGACCTATTGGTTATGGCTTGTACACCTCTAACACAAAACACAGAGATTAAGAAAGTACAGTTTATCTGTATTCTCCATGAGAGAGAAAGGAAAATCCTAAAACACTGCAACTACAGGTTGCCTAGTTTTTCAGCCTTGCATTTGAATTTAACTCATCCTGTCTATAGGAAAAATCTATTTTGCTAAAAACACTTAACACTTGCCTGGCAAAGCAGAGCTGTTTGTGCAGCCTGAGAGGTCACAAGAGTTCCTGATCTCAGAGATCACAACAGGACAAAGCCAGGATGGCTGGAAATGAGAGACCTTGGAGATGGCAGCAGATGATTCCTACTGAAATCACACAATGGCAATGCACAGTTCTGGTCTCCTCTCACCCTTCAAAGAGCAACTAAACCCAGATGAACAAAAGTTCCAGGCTCAGCCAACTATCACATTCCAAGGTTTGCAGCTGGCTCTGCTGGATGCAGAATAATCACCTGCATTGGGAATATCTTGGTTTTTTAATGACTTGTTTGGGAGAAATATTGTGGAAACAATCACCACTAAAAATGCCACATTCATATTTTGAGCAGGAAACTTCTATTTATTTACAGTCCTTTAGTCTGGATGGTTTAAAACATCACAGAACTATTAAGGCTGGAAAAGACCTGTAAGATCAACCACTAATCCAGCACCAGAGGTTCCCCACTAAATCATGGCCCCAGGCACCACATCCTACACCAAAAAGGATAAATAACTCCATGCAACAACACCAAATTTTCCCTAAAAGGTTTTTTCAGAGCCCTCCACTGATAGGAGTTTGCCTTAAACACCTGTAGATTATTTCCTTTTAGACAGGGTAAGGGCTTGAATCAAAATCCAAGACCCAAATGGAAAAAAGCAACAGATTTTTTTCTTTACTGAAAAACCCAGCAAGTTTCAGAAATGTAAGGTTTAGGATTTGGTTATTGCCAGTACTAACAAGTCTGGATTAATCACTTGGAATTTGAAACCTTGTACACCTGAATTTCCTATCTAGGTCTCATAGTAGAGGAGTTGTTTATTTTTCTTGCTCTTCACAAAAAAAAAAAAAAAAAAAAAGGCAGGGAATACTTAATATTCTTGAGATTATCCATGTTCCTGCTAACGCTGCAGAAAAGTAAGCCAAGGGCATCTCTGCTTGTTTTAGTCCTATTAAAATGTGTAGCAAGGAAGAAGAAAAGTCAACACACTGTTTGCCAAATAGAAAGGATCAAAATTGTTTGGGAAAGGAACTTTGCAGGAAGAACTTTGAAGAGGGAATCACAAAACAGGACAGGATTATGAAACAATGATAAATACACATGAGCATTCCAGAACTCCCTGAAAAATACTGAAAACAGAGGACAAACAGAAGGAAAAGCAGTTTCGATCCTGAGTAGCAGATGATGAACTCAGTGGGAATTTCCAGGAGGGATTCCTGAACAGTTCACTTGTTTTTTTTTAATTTTGATTTTTTTCCAAACGAGAATCCTCCTCCTCTGTAAAATACCTGGAATTTGTACTTGGCAGCTGGATGGCTGCAGATGCCTGTCTCATTAGCAACAGCTCACCAGGATTAGAGTAATTCCAACTGGCTGTTAGTCTGCTGAGAGACATTTTTATGCTACGCTAAAACAGAAATTCACTGAGCCAAATCTCATTGACTTTTGATTTTACATAGTTAAAAATACAGATTACACAGATGCAAAATGCTTAATTCACTGGAGTCACTCCCACAGATGGAAGACAGGATAGAGGAGAAGATGATCAGACACAATCCTGAAATGCTTTTATCACAGGATGTACAGCACATTTCTCAGGAGAAAAAAAAAGAACCTTGTTATTTCCCTGAGGTCACTGAATTTACACTGGAATTAGATTAATAAAAAAAGTCCTTTGGGACTATTCATTTTAGTAGAAGTTGATCTGTAGGTCACAAGCATTTTTCATCTCCTATTTCCAGCAAGCAGCCCAAGGAGCAGAGGGATAGGTGGAAAGACTTTTTCAGGAGTCCTGAAGCCTTGTCATTCCACAAACACCTAAAGCCTTCAACTGCTTCCTCCAACAGCTCATTTCCAAAGATAAACACACAGGAAAATGTATTCACATTTATATATATATATTTATACACGTAACTGCCAGCTCTGCCACTTCTGCACGAGGCTGCACCTTCCTAGAACAGGGAGTGAACTCCAAGCTCCCCAAGAATCCTCTGCCTCAGCACCACAGATGAAAAGGAACAGAGTGGAACAACCAGGAGCCAAAAGTAAACCTGAATTTACTCTCACCTGTTGCCTTAAAGCAGCTGAATGGATTGTAGCCAAAGCTAAAGAGGAATTCACTTGTAAATGAAAATAAAAAATCTTGCCTATTATAAATACTCAAAGTATTGAGAAGCAGTTGAAAAAACCCACTTGTGCCATTAAAGCTTTTTTTCTCCCCCACAGACCTCAGAGTCTCAGAATTTTCCTCTGAGGAGAAAAATGCAATGGTTCTCTCACTAAGACACTGAGGNCCAACCCATTCCAGGATTCCCTGAAGGATTTGGGGTGGTTTTTCAGCCCTGCCCTGTACCCACTGAACCGAACTCCCTTGGCCAAAAAAAAGCCCCACATTTGGAAGCTGCAGCTTTGGTTCTGAGCTCCCTCTGAGCCCGGAACAGCCTCACTTTTTGTTCTGCCCAAATCCACGATGGAAAAGCAGAGCCTTGGATTTATCATTGATCGGGCTGTTATTTCTCATGGTGTGAAAGGAAGAGGATTTTTTGATGAGGACATGGAGCGACAGGAAAAGGGGAAATGGCTTTAAAGTGGAATAGGGCAGGGAGAGATGGGATCTCGGGAATTGGGAATTGCTGGCTGGAATGGAATTCCCAGAGCAGCTGGGGCTACCCCTGGATCCCTGGCAGTGCCCAAGGCCAGGCTGGACATTGGGGCTTGGAGCAGCCTGGGACAGTGGGAGCTGTCCCTGCCCATTGAACTGGATGGTTTTTAAGGACCCTTTCAATGCCAGCTGTTCTGGGATTCCATAAGGAACCCACACCACACCTCATTTTTATCATGTATAAAATCGTGGTGTGTATTTACCCCGGACATACAGACATTAAGCAGGGACAAAAGAAACTTTTCTCCACAAACCAACATAATTTATCTGGTCCCAGCAACAACCAACACCAGCAGACTCCATACCCTCCATAGGAAGTTATTTCACATTACAGACAGTGCTGGGAATTTCTTTGTGCTTTGACAAATCAATGCTTTTCATAGATCTGTTCCAGATGTGCATGAGCCCAATGAACAACTACAACCCAATCTCATGTTCTCTCTAAAATGACTCCCACACTGTGATGCATTAATTTGGGGAGGAAAGCAAGGAAAAGGAAACTCTTCAGCATTCAAACAACACAAGAGAACAACAGGAAGATGCTGTAAAAGGACAGAAAAGAAGTTATCATTTCTTCACAAAATAATACACTTCTTTTTCTGTTGTGAGCTGAAAGAACACGATGTTTACTAAGCTATTCAGCAGCAGAAGAAAACAAACACCATTGTACTACTCATCATGTGGCACAACAGATAAATCCAGGAGCACAGCAATGCCACACAGAGATGATCAGCTGTAGAGCTATGAAACCACTCACCTCCCTTTGTAAAAATGCCATTTTCTACCTTCAAAAGCATTCCAGCCCCAAAACAGGATCTAACATGGTGGATCCCAGCACCACAGAACACACCATACAGAGGTTAATCTTTATACTATCACCCCTGTTCCCACAAACATGGCCAGCTTATCTGCACCAAACTCCTACAAGAAGAGCTTTGCTGGGGATGAAATTTGTCTGCTCAGTCCCCAGACCAACCAGCCCAGCACGAACTGACAGCAGCCATGGGGCACTTCCCAAAAAAGGCTTTTCCTGGCACCACAGCAGGTCCTACAGGCAGCCACAGGAGAAAGAGCTCAGCTCGGTGTTTCCAAACCACAAAGCTTCCAGGGGATGGAGTATTTTGTTCACATTATCTGTCCGCAGCAAACGTGGAAAAAATTTGGTTTCTAAACAAAACTGGAGGCCCCCCCCAGCTCTATTTTCAGATCTATTTTCCTGTTTGACACTGAAGATTCAGTTTGAGCACACAGCACCCTATCAGACCTCGGTCTGGAGCACTGGAGAAGCAGCTTTATTTCCAGGGAATGGTTTGGGTGGGAAAGGACATTAAAGCCCATCCAGTGCCACCTGCCCTGGGCAGGGGCACCTTCCACTGTCCCCAGTGTCCAGCCTGGCCTTGGGCACTGCCAGGGATCTGGGGCTGCTCTGGGAATTCCAGCCCAGCCCCTCCCCACCCTCCCAGGGAAGAATTTCTTCCTAACACCTGAGCCATTTCCCTTTGTCCTGGTTTCTCCCATCTTTTATTCTACAAGGTCCAATAACAAACAGGCCAGACAGAGAAAAATCCCAGAATTTCCAGGCTCTGAGTGCCCACAACCCATCCCCATTTAGGTTTGCACGGTGCCCAGTACCCCTGGAGGACACACAAGCTCAGTGTTCTGAACCTGAATTCAGGGTGCCATCCACACCCCTCCTGCTTCATCTCATCCCGTCACTTCATCCCCTTCACAAGAGGATTTTTCCCCCCAAATCCCACATTTTGCTGTCCTCTTCACCCCTGTATTTTTCTCTGTGGCAAAAAGAACTCAACTACAACCTTTAAGATGATCCATTTACAGGCACCAACCTCACAATTACGCCTTCAACAGGAATCAGATTTGAGATTCAGCAAGAATTTCTGTTTACACTGAGGAATTATTTTTCCCCCACGCAGTTTGCATTACACATTTTCTCTGTTTTTCCAGTGCAGATGAGCAATTCCTTTTGCCAGCCTGCTGTCAGCTTCCTACCTGCCCAATAAAACGCCAAGAAAATTAGATTATGTCAATTTTTAAGAGAAAACTGTTAACATTAATGAATAATAAATGTTTCATTTCTGTAAATTTGCTTTTTCTGATGCCTCCAGCCAGGCTGGGTGGATAACTGCCTGCCTATTTTACCTGCCCTAGGGCCAGCCCTGTTAAGTGTGATTACTGCTAAGCCATGGATGGCAAACCAAGGCTTAATTATCAATTTCTTGACTAGAAAATTTGTTTCACAGGAAGAACATTGCAGGAACAGTATGTGGGCATTATGCTTCTGTGGATTCTTTTTATTAAACAGAACTGAAGGAACAGATACTGTGTGCAAAATGCAAATACAAGTTTTAGGAAATTAATGCTCAGTTAGCAGCAGATAATTCTTACAGGAAAGGAGGGGGGAAGACCCTGCTGCTTTTGACCAGCACTGTGGGTGTCCAGCATCTTTGTGTCCCTCTAAAAGCCTTCTTTCTTCTCCTCCCCTACATCAGAGCAGACATATGTAAATATTTGTGGTTAAAGGCAGAAAAGAGTATTACAGAATGCACAGGTGCAGCCTGGAAATCCAGGAATAATCCTCTTTTCCTTCCCGGTCAGGTTTCTTTGAGCATGCAATTCACTTTTCATCACTCATTCGGATGAAAATACTCATTAAAGACAGTGGGAAACACCACCAAAAAAAAAAAAAAAAAAAAAAAAAAAAAAAAAAAAAAAGGCAAGCTGATCAAATTTAAATACTTCTCATCTGATCAGGAAAAAAAGAACATTTTAGGGAAGTGCAATTGAACTGAGTGCTGAATCACCGGGGGGGAATCAAACAAAGCTCCAATTTTAACAGGAATCCACAGTAAACTTCGCAGTACCTGCTCTGAGCTGTATCACACACCTCGTTGAGGCTCCCAGTCGCTCACTTTAAAACACCTTTGAAGCTACAAACACACAGTTTGTGGTACCAGCTGCTCAAAGCGGCGTGGCTGAAAGCTCGTCCTGCTCAAAGCTGCAGCTGCATTTCATGTGTGGCCAAGGCAGGGACTCACTGATGTACTGACCTGTTCCTCCAGCAAAAACACCACAAATCTGTTCAACAGCAGCAGCCCTGCGCAAAATCCACAATTTCAGGGATTCCCAGATCCATTCTTTCCGAATAAATCGGGTGAGTTTTCAGTTTTACACTTTGGGTGACAGTCCAAGGATAATTCTTTTACTGCTTGTCTCAGAAAGTGCAGGTAAGGAGCGCTGGGGAGGTACCACAGAGCAGTATTGTAAAAACTCTGCTCAATGTGTTCCACAACGTATCACAGAATCATTAATGTTGGAACAGACCATAAATTCATCAAGTCAAACTGTTCCCCCAGCACTGCCA